>ML385912.1:0-39068 GCA_005239525.1 Nicotiana knightiana
TTTTTTTTTTTTGAATAAAAGAAGATAAGATACACATGTATATATATATGTATATATATATATATGTATATGTATATATCTATGTATATGTATATATATATATGTATATGTATATATATATATGTATATGTATATATATATATGTTTATATATATATATATATATATTTTTATATATATATATTTTCTTCTATTTAAACATAAGAAAAAATCTTATATTCTAAGAATGTGAATATTTTTGTTGTTTTTAATTTTCTTAAATAGAACCTATTAAGAGTAAGATAAAAATTTAACATATTAAGATTANTAATAAGAGGAACTACTTAAATTGATTGATTTTGATTCCTTTAATTGATGCATGACTTTGATCTGCACCTTATTTACTACTATTTTCAAACCTATATATACCCAGGCCTCTTATTTTCCAAACACATGAACTGATCTGTTCAACTCTCTCTCTCTCACAAATAAAAAAACTCTCTGCTCTCTCTTCTGTGCTAGCTACTACTATTCTAAGTTAGCCGGCTGCAAGCCAAGGCTAACTATTGTGCATCTCCTACTTCTTGTTTGTGTTACTTCTTTCTTCACTTCACTGGTATGTTCTAATTCAGATTTCAGTTCTCAAACCAACATATTTCCATTACTGTTGTAATTCAGTGTGCTTCTAATTTGCTTTTACTTATTATTCAACATGTATCTAGGATCCTGAACTCCCCTCTGCCTGTTAAGTTTATGCTTTACTTGTCAATAACCAACATGTTTCTGTTTATTGTGTGAATCCCCATGCCTATGATTGGTACATTAGTGATATGGTCTTAGTTGTTTAGTGTTGATATGTTAATATAATCCAGGACTTTACTGTATCCCTGATCCTCTGAACCCTTAGGATGTTTCTATGCATGCCTATATATGTGCTTCTGCCTGCTACATGTTTGCCCTTACATGCTCTGTATTTGTCCCTCAAATCCCATTACCCCTGTTTGTGATTGTTGGACTATCTCTGGTCCTTTGTGTGATGTTGAACTTCTATTCCAATAAAATTTCCCTCTTCAAAATTGTTTTCTTACTTACTTTCTCAAAACTGTTTTCTTACTTAAATCCTTTTTAAAAAAAAATAAAAAACACTCTCACATATACTCTTAAAAGTCTAGGTTCTGCCCCTTCTATGTGAGCATTGCCTTGGGACCCTTGAGTTCCCTTTGAACTTTGACACACAGAGGCTTGCCATTCCACACTGCACTTACTCTATTTTGGCTATGAAATCTGGGTGTGAGCACTGCCTGGTAGCCCTTGAGATCCTTAGGGAACTCTGACACACTCGGATTGTGAGAAGGTTGTGAAATAATACCTGGCATTGAGGACTTGGAGAATTGAGCCTATTTTGTAGGCTCCCTGTCGTTAACTTCTTATTTTCCTTCTATTTCAGTTCTGTAATTCGTATTCAATGGCCTGTAATAATTATTTGTAAACAACTCTGGGGTCGGATAGTGAAAATGGATGGGTGATATGCATGATGTAGTATAATTAAGGGTAGAAACCATGCCTCTAGGTTTATTTTCTCTATGCGCAATAGCAGCCATGTTAGGTACACCATGCCATGCATTAGATATCATGCTACTTAGGAATTATGTGCATTCGACTTCTCCACGCTTAGAAATCTTGCCTATATTATAAATAACTACAATAAAATAACTTGTTATTACGTGATTTTGCCCATGTTCTGAAATTTCACTAAAAGTATTGTCTTAGGATAAATAAGCTGTAATTATGTCTCATCATGATATACACATAGAGATCCTATTTTAGGTAAACAACCATTAAAAATCTATCACCTATGCTATTCCTAAAATTGTGTGTAATGCTATGATTCTATGTGCATTTAGAAATCCTGTTTAAGTTATTATGCATCATGTTGCATTAGATATCATGTTATAGGATCGTATCTATTTGACTGCATTTAGTCTAAGCACAGAACAGTCCCCTGTTCTCAGCAACTGGTAATTAGTCTTTGTACATCTTCACACCTAGAATCGCATGTTATTAGCTATAAACAACCTAGAGTCATTAACAAATCTGAGTAACTGTTCCATGTTATCCAACACTTAGGCAAGCCTTAGGTAATTAATTTAAAAAAGATAAAATTAGAACTGTCTTTGTGATCATGTTTAACTGTCAGTATGCTTAAAACCAGTAGGCAAGCCTGATTAAGACTTCCTTTCTGAGTTATGCAATAATCTGTGTTTGTGTTATCACCTAGATACCATGCTTTATAATTCTGAATTAATATGGACCTTAATTGTGTATGAGACATGCTGCTTATGTGTATTGTGTGTGGAGGAATATTTGAGCCTTTATCTGTTTGCTATGCGTTCCTTTATCTGCAGTCCTACTTGTTTTTGTTATATGTCGCCTTAGAATTTTACCTTTAAAACCCGAGGTTCTGCATAGCACCTCCTTTATGATAGGAGTCCTAATTTCCTCTGGGACTGATAGGAAGGGATGAGTAACAGCATGAAACAGAGGTCGAGACCAACACTCAGTTTAATGACCTTACGGGGTGGGAAGGGTAGAATATGGATATGATGACCGGTGCGCTAATACCATGTGTAGCCCCTCTTCGAGGAGTGATTACTGGGTATTGCATTGATGTGATCCATATTATATTAAACCTAGGACACCTTTATATGTTAGATCGTAATTCCTTTTCAAAAGCCAATCTTCTTCACTGTTTTTCTAAACATCAACATGCTTAAGACTTAAATCCCCTCTTATTTGAGCCTTTACTTATTATTTGCTAGTTGTACAAATTCACGAAATCATTTGACCGGGAACCACACTTATGGATCCTGAGGGGTGCCTAACACCTTCCCCTTAGGATAATTTCAAGCCCTTACCCAAATCTCTGGTTAGCAACGTAGTTGTAATTGAACCCCTTAGGTGCCCTAACGCACCGTTAAAATCCATAGGTGGTGACTCTTTAAAATATGCAAACCCCTTTCCCAAAAGGAAAGAGTTGTCCCAACCAATGTCATAAACCCGATATCCGTGAGGAAAAAAGGGGGCGCGACAGATGTACCGACCCGTGAGGTCCGTGGTAGAATTAGGTTTGAATTGACGAAATTGGAAATTTGGCGATTTTCGGTTGACAGTGGAGATTTTGATATCGGGGTCGGAATGGAATTTCGGAAGTTGTAATAGGTTCGTAGAGTCATTTGTGACATGTGTGCAAAATTTGAGGTTATTCGCGCGAGGTTTTATGGGTTTCGACATCGTTTGAGGAAATTTGGAAGTTTAGAAATTCTTAGGCTTGAATTCGAGGTTTATTTGACGTTTTGATGTTGTTTTGAGTGTTTCGAGGGCTCGACTAAGTTTGTATACTGCTATGTGACTTGTTGGCTTTATTGGCTAAGGTCCCGAGGGTCTTAGGTGTGTTTCGGGTGATTTAACGGATTGAATTCTAGAGTTGGAGGTGTTGTTTTTATTGTGTTTTGAGATTCTGGTGTTTTTCCGCACCTGCGGATGGGGAGCCGCAGGTGCAATGGTCGCAAGCGTGGCAGATTGATCGCATATGCGGAAAGGGCAGGCTGAAGCATTAGGCACAAGTGCGAAAGATGGCCGCACCTGCGTGCCCGCAGGAGCGAGGAAAGAGGCGCAAGTACGGAAGCTGGTGAGTTAAGTGGATTGCGAGGTGCGGCGCTTGGACCATAGGTGCAGTCACGCGGGTTCGCGGAAATGGCCCCAGGTGCGGACATTCTGGTTAGAAAACCCCAATTCGAGGTTTTGTTCTCCATTTTTTGATTTTTGGATTTGAGGAGCTCGGGAGAGAGGTAATTTTCGAAGTATTTCAAGGAGCAACATTGGGTAAGTGATTTTAACCTATAATGGTATACAATTCATGAATCTATGGCTTTATTCATCATCTAATTGGGAATTTGAGCTAGGAATTTGGGAATTTAGGGCTTGAAAATTTGGAGAGTTTGATTTGGGAATTTGAGGGACCAAATGAAGTCGGATTTTGATACATTTGGTATGGTTGGACTCGTGAATGTATGAGCATTCTAATTTATTAAATTTTGTCGGGTTTCGAGACGTGGGCCCAGGGGTCGGGTTTGAGCCGATTTTGGGATTTTGGTCTAATTTGATAGTTTTTCTTGTGTAATTTATTCCATTAGCGTTTATTGATGGTATCGTAGTGGTTGTGAATAGATTCAAAGCTTTTGGAGGCTGAGTCGAGGGGAGAGAGCACCCCAGTGTAGGATTTCTACGCTATTAAGGTATGTAACTCTTCTAAGCTTAGTTTTGAGGGTATGAAACCCCGCATTAGGTGTTATGTGATTGGTATTGAGGTGACAGTCGTGTGGGCGTGCACCCTGTGAAATGGGACCCTATGGTTCCCATGGTCTAGTATAGGCCCTATTTTGTCGATATATGTGTTGTTACCATGTGATAAAGTAATTAAGCTGTCGATCATGCTAAATATCATGTTTAGACTTTATGTCGATACTGTTGAGACCCGTAGTGGTCGTTTCTTTCTGTTATTTCACAGATTTCATTGATATTTTGTACTCAGTCATGTTCAAGCATTCATATAATATCTTAGTCTCAGTTGTTAACTATTAATACATCATATTCTTGTTGTCGGGCTAGTTTCATGACATTGTGAGCCCGTGAGTGAGATTGGAGAGATTGATGACTAAGCAAGGCCTAGGGCCTGGTTGTGAGGTATTGATATTATATCACGTGAGTTGTCTGTGCAGCACGTGAGTTGTCCGTGCGGATCCAGACATTGATATTATAGCACGTGAGTTGTCCGTGTAGTACGTGAGTTGTCCGTGCGGATCCAGATATTGATATTATGGCACGTGAGTTGTTCGTGCAGCACGTGAGTTGTCCATGCTTAGCGCTTGGGCTGTAGGAGCCCCTCTGGAGTCTGAACAGCCTCAGTGAGCGCAGTCGACTATAAACGAGTGTGGATCGATATACATGGAATTTTCATACACACATGACATACATGCATTTGCATGTACGCATGACATACAGGCATAGAGATGCATTTTTTCTCATGTTATATAGTATCATGTCGTCCATGACTTATTATACACATTGACATATGGGCTCAGAGCGGTATTTTATACTTGTTATTTGAAAAGAAAATGAAACATCTTACTTATTGCTGAAAGATTTTGGGAGAAATCATAGTTTTCAAACTTACCTGTATTTTGGCACTTTAGGCAAGAGATTTAAGTTCTCACTAAGATATTTGAAAAAACATGCCTATTTTCTGGAACTGTGAGCGATTTGAACATTTTACTTCTAAGATACTTTTCTTATTACTTATTTTATGCTTTTGTGAACTGTTGTAGAATACTAGTATTGGACCCGACCTAGTGTTAGCTCGTCACTGCTTTCAACCTAAGGTTAGGTTTGTTACTTACTCAGTACATGGGGTCAGTTGTACTAATACTACACTTCTACACATTGCTTGCATATGTCGGTCGTTATTGTTGTTGTGCTTGATGATTGCGAGACTTAAAGATGTATCGGCGTCCCTGTTGTAGCTGACTCTTTTGTTCAGGGTAACCTTAGATTATAAAATTCTGTTTATGTACTTTTCAAACAGACTATGTATTTATTTCATTGTTGCTTTGTAAACTCTATTCGTAGAAGCTCATGATTTGTACTACCAGTCCTTGGGGAAATGTAATGAATTTAGATAATATATTTTGTTTAATTGACATATTAACATTATTGAAATTGGATAGTTATTAGTTGGCTTACCTAGCGGGTTGAGTTAGGTGCCATCACGACTATCAGATTTTGGGTCGTGACCAGGTTAAACTCCAGCGAGGAGCAGCAACGAGTCACTATCCGGCGAGGAGCATTGTGCTCCAATAACAATGGTGAAGAGGAGCTTGGTGCTACAGTGGTGATAACAGAGACAAATGAGAAAGGGAAAGAGAGAAAAAAAGTCTTTTCTTTTTCAAATCACAAATAAATAAAAGGGAGCTTAGTGCTCTTATGGAAATGGCAGAGGCAGCTGAGAAACAAAATAGAAGAAGAAGACTAGGGTTGTCACGACCAAAAATCCCTCCGAAGGAGTCGTGATGGCACCTAGTCTCTAAAACTAGGTAAGCCTAATACATAACAAAATGATAACAGATTCTATTAAACAGTTCTTGAACATGAACCAGAAATTTCTAATAAACCAATAGTCTAAACATGATACAATATCACAAAATCGGTAGTACAAGTCATAAGCATTTCTAGGAGTAATTATACATAACAAATACATCACTATTCCGAATAATAGGAAACAATGGAAATTAATACAATAGAAGGTTACTTCGGAGTCTATGAACGTCCAGCAGGTGTACTTTGAAGTCTCCAGCCGCACAAGCATGAATCTCAAAATCAACTCGGTCAGAAGTACCTGGTTCTGCACAAAAATGTGCAGAAGCGTATCATGGGTACACCACAGTGGTATCCAGTGAGTATCAAGCTTAACCTCGGTAGAGTAGTGACAAGGCCAGGTGTCACGACCCGAATTTCCCACCGTCGGGATCGTGATGGCGCCTAACATTGAACCCGCTAGGCAAGCCAACGTTACATGTTATTCTAAATTATCTCTTTATTTTTAGCAATTAGTTGGTGACATATAAGATCAACAGAAATAAAAGTACGGAAAAAATATAATCTAACAACTTAATTAAATATTAACACAAAATCCCTAATAACAACTCCCAGAACTTGGTGTCACAATTTCACGGACTATCTACGAATACTACAAATAAGGGGTTTGAACAAAAGTAACTACATCTGTTTTTGGAATATCTAGAACAAAATACAAATGAAGTAGAAGGGGACGCCAAGGCCTGCGGACGCCTGCAAGACTACCTCGGGGTCTCCACTGGACTGAAGGCAACAACCTCGATCTATGGTCTGTAGGGTCCTACACCAGGATCTGCACAAAAGTGTAGAGTGTAGCATCAGTACAACCGACCCCATGTACTGAGTAACTGCCGAGCCTAACCTCGGCGAAGTAATGACGAGGCTAGGACACGACAACCAAAGTCAACCTGTGCAGTTTAACAATATACGGAGAAAAATAATACAACGAGAAATAAACAGTAAGCATAAGGGAAAAGGAGAACATGCTGAGGGGAGGAAATATCAAATAATGAAAATAACAAGGTAAGGCACAATTTAGATATCAATTTAAGCAACAGAATAGTAATACGAAAACAAGTGTACGACATCACCCTTCGTGCTTTTACTCTCGTCCTCACCATCAGAATTAGTATATTCGGCACGGCATCGCCCTTCGTGCTTTTACCTCAAAATATCATGGAACGGCATTATCCTTCATACATTATCTCTCATATCATGGCACGATATCACCCTTCGTGCTTTTACAATCACAATATCCGCACGGCATCACCCTTCGTGCATTAACATTCACTCAAAATCTCACGCACGGCATCACCCTTTGTACTTTTACACTCTTCCTCACCAAAACACATCAAGTGATAGAAATCCAACAAATAACTTTAACGGAGTAAACAGAAATAAACCGTGACCTCCCGACAAGGGAGTCAATAGTGGAATTAATACCATCCCGGCAAAGGTAAACAACTATATCCAATGTCACTTAGTACATAACTTCACATAAGAATCTTCAACTAAAAATTAATACTCAACACTACTCAATATCAAGTAATTTTCCACCGACATGGATAACTATAAGGTGAAACTCAATTATTACTTACAAAAAATCACATAAATCACAATATTCGACTCACGCGCATGCTTGACACCAACGTATAGGTACTTGTCACCTCACATATACGTTGAACATGATACTTACATATAGCAATTAGGACACAACACATATTCCCTCAAGCTAAGGTTAAGCCAAACACTTACCTCAAATTCCACGGCCAACTCAAGCCTCAATTACTGCTTTCCCTTTTGAATTCGACTCCAATCCACTTGTATCTAGACATATTCAACCCAATAACATCAATAAATACTAAATAATTCAATCCCAAGACTTAATTATAGGTTTTCCATCATTCTTCCCAAAAAGTCAAAAATCGACCCCGGGACTGCTTGGTCAAAACACGAGGTTCGGACCAAAACCCGATCATCCATTCACCCACGAGCCCAAATATATAATTAGTTCTGGAATCCGACCCCAAAACGAGGTCTAAATCCCAATTATTCAAAAAGCCCTAACTCTACCCAAATCCCAAAGTTTCTACCCTTAAGAACATGATTTAGGCCTAGAAATCTAATGGGTTTTAATGGAAATTGAAGAAAACGAGTCTAATAACACATACCTATGGTTTTGTGGTGAAATCCCTCTTCAAAAATCGCCCAAGTTCGAGTTTTAATGAAAGAGTTATGAAATGTTGAAGAAAACCCGTTTTTGCTATTGTTTTAAGAAGTGTGGACACTTACTCTATGCGTTCGCGAGCCTTGGACACATTCGCATAGGCTTAATCCCCCAGGCCTACACATTCATGGACCACAGGCTGCATTCGCACAGCGTTATAGGCTACCGAGCCCCAGGCCCCCCTATACTCTATGCGTTCGCGACTACATAGGTGCGTTCGCATAGAGTAACTTTCCTATGCTCCGCGTTCGCACCATGTACTATGCGTTCGCACAGTGTTACCCAGCCCCCTTCCCCACGTGTGCATTGCGTTCGCATGGATACCCATGCGTTCGCATAGGGTAAATTTCCTGGACACTAGCAAAAGCCACAAGACACCAAATTTTCTAAGTAAAAATTACCCCGACCCATATCCGAAACGAACCCGAGCCCTCGGGGCTCAAAACAAAACATGTACAAAACCTCAAAAATATCCTATGGACTTACTCGTGCGATCAAATCTCCGAAATAACATCTTAAACAACGAATTGATCATAGAAATCAAAGAAACATCTCAAAACTTTCAAAGTTTCAAATTTTACAAATACGGGTCTGAATCACGTCAAACGGCCTCCGTTCCTTATCAAATTTTACGGACATATCATAATTATAATATTGAACCTGTACCGGGCTCCGGAACCAAAATACGGGCCCGGTACCATAAATTTCAAATATAACCAAATTTCCAAAAACTCTTATATTTTCAGTAAAACAATTTCTTTCAAAAATTCATTTCTCGGGCTTGGGACCTCGAAACTCAATTCTGGACATACGCCCAAGTCCCATATTTTCCTACGGACCCTCTGGGACCGCCAAATCACGGGTCCGGATCCGTTTACCCAAAATGTTGACCGAAGTCAACTTAAATTTAATTTTAAAGGCAAAACTAGCATTTTTCTCAGTTTTTCATATAAAAGCTTCCCGGTTATACGCTCGGGCTGCGCATGCAAAACAATGTGAGATAAAAGGAGGTTTTCAAGGCCTCGGAACACCGTTTGACTTATAAAAAATGAGAGATGACTTTTTGGGTCATCACACCATGTTAAGACACCTACCGAACATGTAAACCTATGCAGGATATGGCATAAAACTAACAAGGAAGGAATATCAAGGTAATGCCAATAGCAGAAAGAATTCATATTACAAACAGTAGTAAAGATAAGTGGGTACGAATGGTAACGAGAAATAATTAAGTAATTAAGCAGCAACATAGTCGGGGTACGGATGTAGTGTAAATGTGCTCAAGTAGGGAAAACGATATCAACTCAACAAATCAAATCATTTCTTATACATAATTTCAACAATCCCACTTCTCGTAATCTCATATCATAAATCACAACCTCCAAAACTTTAACATAAATGGCACCTTGTGCCTACATTTTCCGTCTCACTTTGCACAGAAAAATCCACATGCTATTCGGTACATATTATCTGTGACAAATGCCAATTAGGATGTTCAAGAGATTTTATTTATATATCGTAAGGTAAAACTACATTTTCTTAACAAAGTAGGAAATCAATGAGAAAAATGAGTTTATTTTAGAAATCATTTGGGTGAAAAAAATAACCTTGTTAAAAAAAATACAACATCGGATAAGCTACTGAATTTAATATAGAATTTATTAAATTAAAACATAATAACAATTCATTTTTAAGTAAAGTAAAAACATTAGATAGGGTAAGGAAAATAAGTTGAGAAATCAATTAAAGTAAAATATGACCACTATTAGAAATGGTAAAGTACCGAATAAAACGACGAGTTTTAACTTAAAAGTCACATAAGGCAAGCATGTTATTAATTCTTTTATTTAAAATTTCTATATTACTAACAGCTCAGCAAGATATGAGGTAATGACTCAGCATAATAAATTCGTCTTGAAAAATAATTCACCAAGATAATAGTATTATGAAAGAATTCAGGAAATGACGGCAAAGGCAACTAATCAATGACAACAACTCAATCCTCGGAAACCAGTGAAAAATTGGAAATACAGATTCTCTGAGTCTCGTACCAAATAACCGAAGCCAATAAAATGCAACAGTGAATACAAAACACATAAATTGTCGCGGCGCGTAACCCGATTCAACCGTACAATACTATTCACTCTTATTCCACCTTGTGAATATCAATAGTAATAAGTAAATATATGTTGCGGCGCGCAACCCGATCCCACCATGTAATCAGAGTCAATATCACAATTCAACCTTATTTCACCATATCAATTCACCCTTATTTTACTTGTTGCGACGTGCAACTTGGTCCCACCGTATCTATATCATGATAATAAACAAAATATGTTGCGACACTCAACCCGATCCCATAATACAATATCAATAGCATAATTCACTATTATTTCACCATAACACAATTCACCCTTATTTCACCTGTTGCGGCGTGCAACCGGATTCCCCCTATAATAATTTAAATCAACAGCAATAATTCAATAACTCAATTTACAATAATTTCTACAATCAAGGGTATGAATACACGACAACAAAGGAACCACGTAAAAATCAAAGGATTACAACAAACTTTACAAAAATGACAGGATAGGTAAGGCACGAGATAACTAAATATGCCATGACAACAATTAGGACATGTAGCAGATAAGCACATAGTCATAAAAGAAATTCAACAGTTAAGAGGTAATAAGACAATAAGGAAGGCAATAACTTCAACTAAGGCATATAAGAGCCAAATAATGAGTAGGAGGTAATATAAGTGCTAACAACATCAAATAGAGCATGTAAGAGTAGACTAACAACGAGATATCACATGTTATGAAAACTCAATTAAAGGCATGGGAAGAGACTAGACACTCTAAATCGGTCAATTACCATATATAGACTGTGTACCCACTTGTCACCTTGCGTACACGGCTTTCACATGACAAGAGGTACTTACCCAGATGAAATTCCTCTCTCAAAATTTCCCACTCTCGGACCTAGGGTTCAAAAATACAAAAAATGAAGCAAAAACCCGAATAAAAAAGTTGGAAACAAGTTGCAGACATCGCATTTGCGATCCAGGGTTCGCAATTGCGAACCCTCGTAAAAGCGAAGAAGCCTTCGCAATTATGAACAACAACATGGTTGGAAAAGGTCGCAATTGCGACAAAATGTTCGCAATTGCGAACTGGGAATCGCAATTGCGATAGAAGTGTTCGTAATTACGACCACACTAGAAACCAGCAGTCTCCCCGACACGAAAAAAAAATAACTCCCTCATACGATGTCCAAATTCGACGATTCTTTCTGGTATGGATCCATAATAATGATACAGATCTAATGCTTCAATAAGAACTGAATTTGGAGCTTATTTTCTTAATGTGGTACCATTTATGCTTGAAGAAACGAAGTCAAAGCATAAAAAACAAGTGCAACACAACCTAAACCTATCTGAAACTCACCCAATCCACTCGGGACATCGTCTGAACATACCAGCAAGTCGAGTAACACAACACGAACCTACTCAAGGCCTCAAATCACATCAAATAACATCGAAATTGCGAATCATACCTCAAATCGAACTTATGAACTTTCAAATCGTCCAACTTCTAAAACTCGTGCTGAAACATATCAAATCAACCCGGAATTACGTCATTTTTTTCATGCAAGTACCAAATGACATAAAGAGCTAATCAAACTCTCGGAATCGCAATCCGAGCCGCATATCAACAAAGTCAACTCCCGGTCAAACCTTTTAACCTTCCAAAAACGTCATGTCACGACCCAAATGTCCCTCCGTTGGGTATCGTGATGGCACCTAGTCTTAAGGTCTAGGTAAGCCTAATATTCACGGAATAACAACATTAATAAATAAAATCTAATATTTTTCTGAAATACGTAATTCTTTATACATTTCATGTTCCCAAAACCCGGTAGTACAAGTCATAAGCTTTAAAGAAATTACACTAAAAACTCCTAAAAATACCAGTGTTCAAAGAGAAGTACAACAGTGAAAACAGAAATATAAGATGGTGACTCTGAAACCGCGAACGCTGAAGCGGTTTTACCTTGAGTCTCCATAACAGCAACCACGCTGCTAACAATCAATCGGCCAGCTATGCGAAATCCTGGAATCTGCACAAAAATGTGCAGAAGAGTAGTATGAGAACACCACAGCGGTGCCCAGTAAGTATCAAGACTAACCTCAGAGAAGTAGTGACGAGGACTAGTCAAGACACCCACTGGTCTAATAAAACGAACAGGAATAAATATAGAAAATAACGGAATATGGCATCTGTACAAGGATTACACAATATAATTAACTACATAACAATGCAATGCGGGAGGAAAAACAATAATAGATCGATGGAATATCATAATATTACACAGAAAAATGGACGGGAACACAGTCAAAATCTGAAACCCACAGTACAGTAAGAACAAGTAATTAATCAGCACTGCGATAACCTCCACTTCAGACCTTATCCAACAACTACGACAATTTAATAAAACTTTCGAATACAACCTTTCACCCACCAGTTTATATTAAAGACCTTAAATATATTCGTTTCAAAATAGGAAACTTCTTTTGAAAGGTACCTCCCCTGAATGCGTATATATACTTTATAGAAGGAAAGTCTTTAGATTTAATTTCTTCAAGATAAGCATTTTTAAAATATACTTTCCCCAAAAAAATGTATTTCGAACTTAATTTCCAATAGAACAAGTGCACGACATCACCCTTCGTGCTTTTACTCTCGTCCTTCTCGTAGGAATCGACAGATTCGACACGTAAATTAAGAAAATTAAGCATGTAAAAGACATGGACAGTGCAACAACAATTGAGATAAAATTCAAGTACGGGACAACAACACTAAGTCACAACAAATATGTAAGTACAACAATAACAGCTCGAAGTAAAGGCACAGTGTATACACGGGAAAACCGATATCACATCATAATGCATGCCCCTGGTCCTCACCTACACGAAAACACCCTTCGTGCCATGAACTCACAATAATATGGCACTGCATCACCCTTCGTGCATTAGCACTCAATCACAATATCATGCACGGCATCACCCTTCGTGCTTTTACTCTCAATAATATTGAACGGCATCACCCTTCGTTCTTTTAATTTCAATAATATGGCACGACATCAACCGTCGTGCTTTTACTCTCAATAATATGGAACGACATCACCTTTCGTGCTTTTAATTTCAATAATATGGCACGACATCAACCTTCGTGTTTTTACTCTCAATAATATGGCACGACATCACCCTTCGAGGTTTTACACTCTTTCCTCACATGATAATGAATATAGACAAATGGCACGGCATCACCCTTCGTGATTTACACTCTTCCTCACCCAAACAAATGAAATGGTAGCATTCAGACAAAGGAATCAACAGCATAAACAATAATAAAAACCATATTGTCCCGGCAAGGAAGTCAACAATGGAAATAATATCATCAACAGCATGAACAATAATAGAATCCATACTGTCCCGGCAAGGGAGTCAACAATGGAAACTATATCATCAACTGCATGAACAATAATAGAAATCATACTGTCCCGGCAAGGAAGTCAACAATGGAAACAATATCATCAACAACATGAATAATAATAGAAACCATAATGTCCCGGCAAGGGAGTCAACAATGGAAACAATATCATCAACAGCATGAACAATAATAGAAACCATACTGTCCCGGCAAGGGAGTCAACAATGGAAACAATATCATCCCGGCAAGGGAAACAACTATAACCAATCTTGCTTAATTAATTAGCTTCACGAAATATATCTCAACTTGAACCAATGCTCCGCAAAAGGAAATGCCAAGAAAATACCATCAACATGTATAATCCTCAAGTTAGGCCTAAGTAGTGCTTAATGAAAGATCATATCAGTCACAATATATGACCCACGGGCATGCTTGACACCAACACATAATACTCCAATTACTGCTAAACAATTATAAGGCGAGATTATGCTAATTCTAGTCAAATAGGCAATTTATGAAGGAAGATATAGCACGACGGTAGAAAAGGTAAAGTCTTTAGTTAAGTCTATTAAGATCAAATAAGCAACAAAGGAAAACTAAGCAGGTAACTTCTAATTTAAGCAGAAAGAGATGAACTAGCAATCGGAACTCAGATATAACAAATACAACTTCATACACAGGGAATATAAGGACCTAAGAATCCTACAAGGCCAACCTATTTGCAAATAAGTCTGAATACGCACTCGTCACCTCGCGTACACGGGCTACAATCAACATAGAAGACTAAATACTAAGGGGTAGTTCCCCTACACAAGGTTAGGCAAGATACTTACCTCGAAGACAACAACCCAGTACTCTAAAATGAACCTCTCGGGCGAAAAGACCTCCAGACGGCTCAAAATCAACTAAAACAACTTCAAAATACACATAAAATGTATAACGAACTATTCTGAATAATAAAGTTTCAATTTTTACAAAAATATAAAAATCGACTCAAAATTCAACCCCTGAGCCTGCACCTCGGAACCTGTCAAATTTTTCAAAATCCGAATATCCATTCCGATACGAGTTCAACCATATAAAATTTATCGAATTCCGATATCATTTGATCCCTCAAATCACGATTTTTCATTTTAGAAATTTTCTTTCAAAACCAACATTTTCTCAACACAAAACACAAATTAAATGATGAAAATAAAGACAAAAACATGGAATATATTTAAATTGTGTGAAAAACCCCTCAAAAATCGCCAAGAACCGAGCTCTAGAAGTCAAAATATGATAAAAATGGCTCAACCCTCGAACTTGGAATATATTCTGTCTGCCCAGATATTTGTTCAACGCGATCGCGGATGAGAAGATGCGATCATGTAGAAGGAAAAATTCCACAGGTCAAATTGTGCTATGCGATCGCGTAAGGAGTGAAGCGATCGCATAGAAGGAAAATTTTACTGACCAAAAAAGGTTATATGCGATCGTGAATGAAGTAATGCGATTGCATATAAGAAATTTTCTGTTGTCCCATGCCACATTGTGCGATCGCGAACCAGTATATGCGAACGCGATGAAGAGAAAAAGCTAGGCAGATCACAACACACTATGCGATCGCGGCTCTACCTATGCGATCGCATAGAAGG
Organism: Nicotiana knightiana; assembly: GCA_005239525.1. NCBI lineage: Eukaryota > Viridiplantae > Streptophyta > Magnoliopsida > Solanales > Solanaceae > Nicotiana > Nicotiana knightiana. Next base: position 15,527 of record ML385912.1, read on the forward strand.
GAACATCATAAGCATAACAACAGTGAAAAGTTAGGGAAAATTGACCCGAAGCTTATTCGAAACACACCCGAGGCCCCCGGGACCCTGTCTAAACACACAAACAAGTCATATAACCTAACACGGACTCGCTCGAGGTCTCACATCACATAAAACAATTGCAAAATGATTAATCAAACCAAAAATCAAACTTATAAATTCTCAAATCTTCAAATATCAAAACTAGTGCCGAAACCTACCAATTCAACCCGGAATGATGCCAAATTTTGCAGACAAGTCACAAATAACACAACGGACCTACAGCCATTCCTGGAATTCCATTCCGAGCCCGATATCAAAATTTTACCTATCGGCCAAAATCGCCGATATTCTAATTTTCACCAAATTATCTCAAATTACTCTAGGGACCTCCAAAACCAATTCTGGACGCGCGCCTAAGTCCAAAATCACCATACAAAGCTGTTGACATTAACCAAAACTCATTCCGAGGCCATTTACTCAAAAGTCAAACCTTCGGTCAACTTCCATTACTTAAGCTTCAAAAATAGAAATTTTCCTTCAAATTCGACTCCGGATTATCCGGTAACTGAATCCAACCACGCACGCAGGTCGATATACACAATGTGAAGTTGTTCAAGACCTTACGCCACCGAACGGAGCTTAATTTCTCAAAATGACTGGTCGGGTCATTACATTCTCCCGCTCTTAAAAACAACGTTCGTCCTCGAACGTGCCAAGATTCACCTCGAACTCATCCGATCACTGATTGCACACTTCCAACACACACTCGCGGGTGATCCCACGCCACCCCAACCTATATAACCCTAATGACGCCATCACAAATGCAATTTAGCCTTCCTATCACCACCGATAAGCCTCATGCCTCAATTTCTCACCTTCTACTCATTTCCAAAAGACCCGATTCTAAATCCATATTCGGTATTAGCCTCAACCAGCTACATTAACTCATGACTATAACCATAAGGTACGATCACACAATATAGTACATAACACACGGGCTCAAAGTAACACTGTTGATCACAATAGCTGCCCGAAATCAACTCAGCATTGGCAATTAGTCTCACATCTGAAAAAACTCTGTTTACAAGCCCCATAATACTGATAATGATGCAATAAACACGAAGACCTCATTATTAGACACCTGAATCACCGAGCCACAACTAACACCATCGGCCACACATCCCGCAAGCTAAACTAAAGAAGCACATAACGAAATGACTGAATATGAAAATAGAAGCATATAAAGGAACTATCAAACAAGCCCATAGGCACAACTCTCTATCAATACTGACTTACAAAAGCGATATAACAAGGAAGAAGCAAAGCATATGAACAAATCACAAGGATCCCATCCTGATAAAATTTCCACCGCGGTACTCAGCCCGTTCCAAACATATCGAATCACAAATATCACGAGGACCTCGCCCTCAGCTCTAAATCACTTACCGAGTATGTATCATACCAATAGAAATCTCCCACTAACTCACATCTCGATGGAGTATCAAATCATAGCTCGTAACCCAAAATACTTAGGAAAAATCACATAAAGCTTTCCATGATGAACAATAAGGATTCACTTCTAGTCTCACCACTAACAATGATGAATAAAACTGTCACGACCCGAAATCCCACCTTCGGGCCGTGATGGCATCTAACGTTGAACCCGCTAGCCAATTTGTACAGTTAAACTAACATGATAACACCGAATTAACAGAATAAGCTAAAAATAGTTCACAATTTAGCAGCGAAAATAGATAAAGTTTCAAATCTAAGTAAAGACAACATAATACAATGCCGCAATAATTCCCCAAAACCTAGAGTCACAAACTGTCTATAGGAGCGCTAAATACAAAGTCTGAAAGAAAATACATGACTGTCTCTAAAAAATAGAGGAAAGATAAGACAGAAATGAAGAACTGGGGATTGGAGAGACGCCAAATCCCACGAACGCCAGTGGGTATACCTTGAAGCCTCAGGGGTGGACTGAATGAGACTCTCCCAACGCTGTCCACTGGGTCTGAGTGCGGGATCTTCACAACAATAAGATGTGCAGTGTAGCATCAGTACAACCGACCCCATGTACTGAGTAAGTGCCGATCCTAACCTCGGCCGAAGTAATGACGAGGCTAGACTTGACAACAAATGTTAACCTACCTATTCTACAACATATATTATGGCAGAACAAGCAAGAGATAAACAGATACGTAGGGGGATATGGGAGCAGATAATGGGGTAACAAGTGAGATAGAGAAGTTAATTAAGCACATGGAACAAACAAGAATGCAATTTATCAAAAATATGCTAATGAAACAAATATAATGCCAGAAATGTAATTAATGGCACGGCATCACCCTTCGTGCTTTTTCTCTCTTCCTCACAATGCAACGTACGATGTAAGATAACATGAATCATGGCGCGGAATCACCCTTCGTGCTTTACACTCTTCCTCACCAATGCAATGACAATTATCAAAATGGCAAGGAATGCAACATAGTGGAATCACAAATCATGATCACCCGGCAAGGGGAAAATATCAGTCATTATCATAACAAATTGCCCGGCAAGGGTGTCAGCTATAACTAACCTTTTCAAGTATATCCTTTACAGTTAGGTCCTCAATAGGACCATTACATCACAAGTTCATCAACGAGGATTTTCAACAACAATCAACTTCCAAGTAGAGATAAAATTCATAATACAATGGATATGGAAGTAAGGACAAGAATTTCATCAAAAATAGACTCACGGGCATGCTTGACACACAATGCATAGGTACTCCTCACCTCACCTATGCATTGGACATGATAAACACTTAGCACATAGCATATGATACGTATTCCCTCACCAAAGTTAGGCAAGACACTTACCTCGGGTCCAAAAATAGCAATCAAGCATCTAACACCACCTTTACTTTTGAATTCAACTCCGGAACAAAAATATCTAGACATAGTTAACTTAGTAACATCAATAATGACCCATTAATACAATCCCATAGCCTAAATATACAATTCCTAGCATTCTTCCAAAAATACCAAAATTCGTCCCGGGACCCGCTTGGTCCAAACACGAGGCTCGGACCAAAACTCGACCACCCATACCCCCACGAGTTCAAATATATAATTTGTTTTAAAATCCGACCCCAAATTGAGGTTGAATTACCCAAAATCCCATAAGCCCTAACTCTACCCAAAACTCCTAATTTCTACTTTGATTTTAGGATTTTAAGCCTAGATTCTAGTGATTGATGAAGACAAAATGGAAGAAAATGGAGTTGGAATCACTTACCTATGAATCTATGGTAATGGAAGTCTTCAAAATCGCCCAAGGGGGAGTGGGGAAGAAGAGTTTTGAGAAGAAGTGGCTTAAATCCCGCAATATTTCTATTTTTGACTGTTAAAAATCACTGGGAAAAAAATACCCATTGCGTTCGCGGGCCTATGGCCGCATTCACGAAGGGTTGACAATCCTGGCCTACGCCGCGAGCCTAGGGCCGCGTTCGCGAAGAACAACCTACCCAGCCTCCCAGACCCCCAGCCTAATACTACGCGTTCGCACCCCTGGGGACGCGTTCGCGTAGAAGCAGTGTCCTGTGCTCCGCGTTCGCGTCTCCCTCTACGTGTTTTCGTAGAGTAAAAACCAAGGCCAAGATTTTTACCCTTCGCATTCGCGGGCCCTCGGCCGTGTTCGCGAAGGGTATTACACCAGACACCAGCAAAACATCAAAAACACCAGAGTTTTCTACTTTATACACCCCGTTAACTACCCGAAACTCACCCGAGCCCTCGGGACTCAAAACCAAGAACACACACGACGCCCAAATCGTTATACGGACTTATTCAAGTATTCAAATCACCAAAACATCATCAAAATCAATGAATTAAACCTCAAAACTCATAGAATTTTCTTAAAACTTCATAAGGCTCAATTATTCCAATTTTGATCTGAAACACGTCATATTAAGTCCGTTTTACACCAAACTTTACAGAAAAGTCACATAACCTATATTAAACCTGTTTCGGGCTCCGGAACTATAATACGGGCCCGGTAGCACGGATTTCAAATCAAATTTCATTTTCAAAAGTCTTTATTATTTCCAAAAAATAATTTTCTTTAAAAATTCATTTCTCGAACTTGGGACCTCGGAATTCGATTACGGGCATACGCCCAAGTCCCATAATTTCCTACGGACCCTCCGGGACCCTCAAATCACGGGTCCGGGTCCGTTTACCAAAAAGGTTGACCAAAGTCAACTTTATTCCATTTATTATCATAAATTCAACTGTTAAACACATTTCCACATAAAGACTTCCTGGCTACGTGCTTGGGTTGTGCACGCACATCGAAGTAAAATTAACAGAGGCTTTCAGGGTCTCAGAACAGAGTTTCTGCTAAATTACACAAGATGACCTTTTGGGTCATCACAAAAACAACGATAGACATGGGCTACTACTCATAGAATCTCCCCAACAGGAGAAAACACAAAAATGGAGTGCAAAGCATGAAACTCACTTATCATTAAAGCAACAAATAAGGAAAGCTCGCCCCGACCAACAGAACTATAATTAAATACAAATAGTGCCCCTCTGTAACACATCAAAACATACTCGGGAGATAATATTGGGCACAACGGCCTCTAGTTTACTATATGAAACGCATCAATGGGTAGGGCCTCCCCCTCTTAGGAGCCCTCTACTCACCTGAATACCCTGCTATAACACACATGCCTGAATCCTGGAGCAATCTCTCACCCTGTGGCTAACATCTCCACGCTCAAAATAACCTCTCTGCCAACGTGGCTGTGGAAGCAGTACGAGTACTCTGAGACCCCTGAGTACCTGAAACTCCATGCGAAGCCGATAATGCAAACTGAACTGGCTGACCCACAAAACCTCTACCGTGTCGTACTGTGCCTCCATAATAAGGACCAGTGGATCTCTCCGGCCTACGAGGCCTCCTCACCTCTTTGGCCTCTCTCTCCTGACCTCGTTTGTTCTCCCTCTCATAGCCCCGCTGACATCTCTATCATAGTCCCTCATGTCGTCTCTCTCAAGATCCAGCATGCCCTCAACTCTGCGAGCAATCCCTACCACCTGCCGAAATGAAACATCCGACTCTAACTCCCGCTCCATGCTAAAACCAGATATCACGCCTGAGGCTCTCAATGAATCTACGAACAACTCTCTAACTGTAGCAACCAAAACAGGTGCGTGTGTGGCCAATTCACTGAATCTGACGACATACTCTAATACTGACATAGTGCCCTGACGCAGCCGCTCAAACTCCGCATGCCACGCATATCAGAGGGACTGAGGTACAAACTCGCTCAAGAACATCTCTGAAAATTGACCCATGTAAGTGCAGCTGACTCGGCCGGGCTACCCAACTCATATGCCCGCGACCACTGATAAGTCGCTCCCCTGAACTGAAATGTAACGAAAGCAACCCCGCTCGTCTCCACAATACCCATAGTACGAAAAATGTAGTGACACTCCTCCAGGAAACCTTGGGCATCATCTGTCACCAATCCATTGAAATATAGGAGGGTGCTACTTCCTGTACCTCTCAAGTCCAAGGTGTTCTTCCTCCGATACTGATGCCCTAACCGCGGCTGAACTGAAACCACATGTTGTGCTGCCATGACAACTAGAACCTGACCAACATGGTCTCGCTGCTCTGGAGTGTACACGGTGGGAGTCTGAACTCCTCCACTGATCTGTGAAGTAGCTGGTGCACTAAAATCAAACCCGTCTGTGTACCAATTATACTCAAAAACTGCACCCAGATCTCCTGACGTTTGGGGTAGCAACAAGCACCTCTAGTACCTTTCCCCCAACAGGAATTACTGGCGGCTCCTCAACGGCTGCTCTGGTAGGTGCTCTGACTGTGGCACGTGCTTCTTGTCGACCTCTGCTTCTTCCCCTAGCGACCTCTGCTCCGGGGGTAATATCATCAGGAATCGCATCTCGTGTCCTCACCATCAGTGAGAGAATGGAACGGTAATTTCATACTTCAAGATCAATGGACTTGCACAATAGGAATGAAGGAAGTGAAATTGTCCTAATAGTTCCGTAGCCTCTCGAAGATAAGTACAGACGCCTCCATACCAATCCACAAGACTCTACCAAACTAGCTTATGACTCGTAGCACCTATGAACCTAGAGCTCTGATACTAACTTATCATGACCCAAATTCCCTCTGTTGGGTATCGTGATGGAACCTAAGCTTAAGGACTAGGTAAGCCTAATATTCACGGAACACCAACATTAATAAATAAAATCTAATATTTTTTCGAAATAAGCAATTCTTTATACATTTCATATTCCCTAAACCCGGTAGTACAAGTCATAAACTTTAAAGAAATTACACTAAAAAATCCTAAAAAATACCACTGTTCAGAGAGAAGTACAACAGTGCAAACAGAAATATAAGATGGTGACTCCGAAACCGCGAACACTGAAGCGGTTTTACCTTTGAGTCTCAACAACAGCAACCGCGCTGCTAACAATCAATCGGCCGGCTATGCGAAAACCTGGAATCTGCACAAAAATATGCAGAAGAGTAGTATGAGCAGACTACAGTGGTGCCCAGTAAGTATCAATACTAACCTCGGAGAAGTAGTGACGAGGACTAGTCAAGACACCCACTGGCCTAATAAAACAAACAGGAATAAATATAGAAAATAACGGAATATGATATATGTAGAAGGATTACACAATATAATTAACTACATAACAATGCAATGCGGGAGGGAAAACAATAATAAATCGATGGAATATCATAATATTACACAGAAAAATGGATGGGAACAGAGTCAAAATCTGAAACCCACAGTGCAGTAAGAGCAAGTAATAAATCAGCACTGCGATAACCTCCACTTCTGACCTTAGCCAACAACTCCGACAATTTAATCAAACCTTCGAATACAACCTTTCACCCACCAGTAGTCAACAATGGAAACAATATCATCCCGGCAAGGGAAACAGTTATAACCAATCTTGCTTAATTAATTTGCTTCACGAAATAAATCCCAACTTGAATCAATGATCCGCAAAAGGAAATGCCAAGAAAATACCATCAACATGTATAATACTCAAGTTAGGCCTAAGTAGTGCTTAATGAAAGATCATATCAGTCACAATATATGACCCACGGGCGTGCTTGACACCAACACATAATACTCCAATTACTGCTAAACAATTATAGGGCAAGATTATGCTAATTCTAGTCAAATAGGCAGTTTATGAAGGAAGATATAGCACGCTGGTAGAAAAGGTAAAGTCTTTAGTTAAGTAAATTAAGATCAAATAAGCAACAAAGGAAAACTAAGCAGGTAACTTCTAATTTAAGCAGAAAGAGATTAACTAGCAATCGGAACTCAGATATAACAAATACAACTTCATACAGAATATAAGGACCTAAAAATCCTAAAAGGTCAACCTATTTGCAAATAAGTCCGAGTACGCACTCGTCACCTCGCTTACACGGGCTACAATCAACATAGAAGACTCAATCCTAAGGGGTAGTTCCCCCACACAAGGTTAGCCAAGATACTTACCTCGAAGACGACAACCCGGTACTCTAAAATGAACTTCTCGGGCGAAAAGACCTCCAGAGGGCTCAAAATCAACTAAAACAACTTCAAAATACACATAAAACATATAAGGAACTATTCCGAATAATAAAGCTTCAATCTTTACAAAAATATAAAAATCGACCCAAAAGTCGACCCCCAGGCCCGCACCTCGGAACCCGTCAAATTTTTCAAAATCCGAATACTCATTCCTATACGAGTTCAACCCTACAAAATTTATCAAATTCCGATATAATTTGATCCCTCAAATCACGACTTTTCATTTTAAAAATTTTCTTTCAAAACCAAAATTTTCTCAACTCAAAACACAAATTAAATGATGAAATAAAGATAAAATCATGGAATATATTTAATTCTAGTTGAAGAACACTTACCCAATCGAATTGTGTGAAAACTCCCTCAAAAATCGCCAAGAACCGAGCTCTTGAAGTCAAAATATGTTAAAAATGGCTCAACCCTCGAACTTGGAATATATTCTGTTTGCCCAGATATTTGTTCAATGCGATCGCGGAAGAGAAGATGCGATTGCGTAGAAGGAAAAATGCCACTGGTCAAATTGTGCTATACAATCACGTAAGGAGTGAAGCGATTGCATAGAAGGAAAATTTTACTGACCAAAAAAAGGTTCTATGCGATCGCGAATGAAGCAATGTGATCGCATATAAGAAATTGTCTACTGCCCCACGTCACACTGTGCGATTGCGAACCAGTATATGCAAACGCAATGAAGAGGAAATGCCAGGGCGGATCACAACACACTATGCTATCGCGGCTTTGCCTATGCGATCGCATAGAAGAGAACATCAAAAGCATAACAACAGTGAAAAATGAGGGAAAATTGACCTAAAGCCTATCCGAAACACACCCGAGGCCCCCGGGACCCGGTCTAAACACACAAACAAGTCATATAACCTAACACGGACTCACTCGAGGTCTCACATCACATAAAATAACGCCGAAACGATGAATCAAACTTATAAATTCTCAAATATTCAAATATCAAAACTCGTACTGAAACCTATCAATTCAACCCGGAATGACGCCAAATTTTGCAGACAAGTCACAAATAACACAACGGACTTACAGCCATTCCCGGAATTACATTCCGATCCCGATATCAAAACTTTACCTATCAGCCGAAACCACCGAAATCGCCGAAATTCTAATTTTTTCCAAATTATCTCAAATTACTCTACGGACCTCAAAAACTAATTCCGGACGCGCACCTAAGTCCAAAATCACCATATGAAGCTGTTGACATTAACCAAAACTCATTGTGGGGCCGTTTACTCAAAACTCAAACCTCCGGTCAACTTCCATCACTTAAGCTTCAAAAATAAAAATTTTCCTTCCAATTTGACTTCGGATTATCCGGTAACCGAATCCAACCACGCACACAGGTCGATATACACCATGTGAAGCTGTTCAAGACCTTACGCCACCGAACGGAGCTTATATTCTCAAAACGACCGGTCGGGTCGTTACACTTCAACTTTTAAATTTTTGCCAAAATGTTTCAAATTATCCAACGGGCCTCCAAATAAAATTTGGACGCACGCCTAAGTCCAAAATCACCATATGAAACTATTGGAATTATCAAAACACTATTTTGGAGTCGTCTACACAAAAGTCAAATTTCGGTCAACTCTTACCGCTTAAGCTTCTAAAAGACGAATCCTTCTTCTACATCAATCCCGAATCATCCGAAGTCCGGACTCGGCTACGCACGCACGTTATAACACATAATACGGAGTTGCTCGAGACCTTAAGACACTGAACGGAGCGCTAATACTTCAAACGAATGATCAGGTCATTACATCCTCCCACTCTTAAGCAAGCGTTTGTCCTCAAACGTGTCAGGAACCATTTTGAAGTCATCAAATCACTGAGTGAACTTACCATACATACACCTGCGGGTGATCCCATGTCACCCCAATCCATATAAGCCCGACGACACCATCTCAACTGAAATTTATCCCTTCCACCAATACCAAATGCCTTAGAACCGAGATACTCTCCATCTGATCATCTCCAAAAGACTCGATTCCTACATCCACACCTGGTATCATCCTCAACCAGCTGCAAAAACTTATGCCTACACCCACAAAGTACAACAACATGACGTAACACAGCATACATATGCGCTTAACATTAACTCTAGCCACAATAGCTGCCCGTAATCAAATCTAGTACCGGCGACTAGCTTCATATCCATTAGAACCATGCTTCAAACCTTCACAACACTGACAACGATACGTGAAACATGAATACCTCATAACTATTCACCCGAGTCAACAAGTCACATCTACTGCCACCGGGACACAAACCGCGCAAGCTAAAACTCAATAAGCACAACACAAATATGGCTAAATATGCAAGGAGAAACACATAAGAGAACTATCAAACAAGCCCGACAGGCACAACTCCCTAACATTCATCCTGATATAACTCCACCGCGGCACGCAACCCAGTTCAAACACATCAAATCACAAGAAACCGCAAGGGCATCACCCTCAACTCTGAATCATAAGTGGAATACAAATCATACCAACCGAGACCTTCCGCTAATTTAATTCCACTAATGAAATCACAACACATACTGAACTCTCACACCGGTAGGGCATCTAAACTACAAATCATAACCAACCACCCGGAAATCACATCAAAACCTACTATAATGGGTAATAGAAAGTCACTTCTAGTCTCACAACTCTCAATAATGAATAAAAAAATATGATAGACATGGTCTACCCCTAAAGAATCTCCCAATAGGGGTAAACACATAAGCATAGTACAAAAATCATGAAACTCACCCATATGTGAAGCAAGATAGGAGGACTCACCCCGATAACCAGAACCGAAACAAGATATGAATGATGCTCCTCTATAACAAAACGAAACCATGCATGTACAACATCATCTAGTGCAGCAGCCTCAACCCTACTGTAGAAAGTACATCAATGAGTCGGGCCTCCCCCTCTTGGGGTGCCCCCTACACGCCTGACCTGCACCCCGAGCTGGTGGTGCAGGGATATCAGCAACTGAAGCAGAACTCATAGCCTGATTACCCCGTTGTGATGCATCCGTTTGGAGTCCGGGAAAATCTCTCATCATGTGACTGATACCTCCACACTCAAGCAATCTCTCCGCTGACGTGGCTATGGAAGTTGTCTGATACAGGTACCCTGAGACCCATGGGTACCTGAAGCACCGTGCAAAGCCTAAAGTGAAAACTGAACTGGCTGACCCACAAAACCTCTACCATGTCGTACCCTACCTCTAAAATAGGAACTAATAGGTCTCTCTGGTCTACGACCCTCTTAGACTCCCTGCCCTTTCTCTCCTGACCACACGTGCCCTCTAATCAGCGGGTGATCTCTACTACCTGCTGAAATGGAACATCTGACTCTAACTCTCGAGCCATGTTGAACCGAATATCGTGATTGAGTCCCCCAGTGAACCCGCAGACTCTCTCTCTAACTATAGAAACCAAGTAGGCGCAGCTGGACAAATCACTGAATATAACGGCATACTCTGACACTGACATGGTCCCTTGGAGCAGCTGCTCAAACTCTATGCGCCATGCATCCCGAAGGGTCTGGAGAACAAACACTCTCAAGAACATCCCTGAAAACTTGACCCATGAAAGTGAAGTTTCATCGTCCAGACTACCCAAATCATACGCTCGCCACCACTGATATGTTATTTTCTTAAGCTGGACTGTAGTAAAAGCAACCCCACTCGTCTCCACAATATCCATAATGCGGAGAATACGGTAGCACTCCCTTAGGAACCCATGCACATCCTGTGAGGTCAAACCACTGAAAGTAGGAGGGTAATACTTTTTGAACCTTACAAGTCTAAGTTGTTCTTCCTCATATGTTCTTTCCCTAACCACGGGATGAATTGTGACAACACACTATGTCGGCATGACACCTAAAGCCTGACCAATGTGGGCTCGCTTATCTATAAAACGGACGACGGGACTCTGAGCTCCTCCCCCGATCTGTGAAGTATTTGGTGCAACCATAATCAACCCTGCCTGAGCCAATGTACCAAACATGCTCAGGAACTGTGCTAAAAGTATCTTGATGTCCTGGGGTAACAACTAGCGCCTCCGGTACCTATCCCCCAACAGAAGCTACTGGCTGCTCCTCAACATCTACTCTGACAGGTACCCTAGTTGCGGCACGTGCTCCTCTTCGGCCTCTACCTCTACCTCTGCCTATGCCCTTTGTGAAACCTACTCCGAGGGAAGTGCCATCAGTAACTGCAGATCATGTCCTCACCATCTGTGAGAGAATAGAATCATAAAAGCTCAAACTTCGAGATCAATAAACCCGAACGATAAAGATGAATGAAGTGAAATTGTCCTAATAGTTCTGTAGCCTCTCAAAGATAAGTACAGACGTCTTCGTACTGATCCGCAAGACTCTAATAAACTTGCGTATGACTTGTAGCACCTATGAACCTAGAGCTCTGATACAAACTTGTCACGACCCAAAATCCCTCCGAAGGAGTCGTTATGGCACCTAGTCTCCAAAACTAGGTAAGCCTAATACATACCAAAATGATAACAGATTATACTAAATAGCTCTTGAACACGAACCAGAAAATTTTAAATAAACCAATAGTCTAAACATGATACAATATCCCAAAACCGGCAGTACAAGTCATAAGTATTAGGAGTAATTATACATAATTAATACATCACTATTTCGGATTAATGGGAAATAATGGAAATAAATCCAATAGAAGGTGACTTCGGAGCCTGCGAACGTCCACAAGGTGTACCGTGAAGTCTCCAGCCGCACCCATGAATCTCAAAACGAATTCGATCTGAAGTACAAAATGTGCATAAGCGTAGCATGAGTACACCACAATAGTACCTAGTGAGTATCAAGCCTAACCTCGGCAGAGTAGTGCCGAGGCAAGATCAAGACACCTACGAACATGTAAACCTATGCAGGATATGACATAAAACTAACAAGGAAGGAATATCAAGTTAATGCCAATAGTACAAAGAATTCAGATTACAAATAGTAGTAAAGATAAGGGGGACATGAATGGAAACTAGAAATAACCAAGTAATTAAGCAGAAACGTAGTCGGGGTACAAATGTAGTATAAATGTGCTCAAATAGGGAAAACGATATCAACTCAACCAATCAAATCATCTCTAATACACAATTTCAACAATCCCACTTTTCGTAATCTCATATTATAAATCATAGCTTCTAAACCTTTAACACACATGGCACCTTGTGCCCACATTTTTCATCTCACTTCGCACAACAAAATCCACATGCTACTCGGTACCTAATAACCGTGAAAAATGCTAATTAGGATATTCAAGAGATTTTATTTATATATCGTAAGGTAAAACTACATTTTCTTAACCACGTAGGAAATCAATGAGAAAAATGAGTTTATTTTAGAAATTATTTTGTTGAAAAAAATAACCTTGTCAAATAAAACACATCGGATAAGCTACTGAATTTAATATAGAATTTATTAAATTAAAACATAATGACAATTCCTTTTGAAGTAACGTAAAAACATCAGACAGGGTAAGGAGATTAAGTTTAGAAATCAATTAAAGTAAATATGACCAATATTAGAAATGGTAAAGCAGCGAATAAAATGGCGAGTTTTAACTTAAAAGTCACATAAGGTAAGCATGTTATTAATTCTCTTATTTAAAATCGATATATTACTAACAACTCAGCAGGATATGAGGTAATGACTTAGCGTAGTAAACTCATATTGAAAATCAATTCACCAAAATAATAGTATTAGGAAAGAATTCAGGAAATGACGACAACGACAATAAATCAATGACAAATACTCAATCCTCGGAATCCAGTGAAAAATCAAAAGTACAAATTCTCAGTGTCTCTTACCAAAGAACGGAAGACAATACAATACAACATGGAATACAAAACGCACAAATTGTTGCGGCGTGCAACCCGATCTCACCGTACAATACTATTCACCCTTATTCCACCATGTGAGTATCAATAGTAATAAATAAATATATGTTGCGGCGCGCAACCCGATCCCACCATATAATCAAAGGCAATATCATAATTCACCCTTATTTCACCATATCAATTCAGCCTTATTTCACCTATTGCGGCGTGCAATCCGGTCCCACCGTATCAATATTCATAATAATAAACAAAATATGTTGCGGCGCACAACCCGATCCCACCATACAATATCAGTATCATAATTCACCCTTATTTCACCATAACAGTTCACCCTTATTTCACCTGTTGCGGATGCTACCCAATCCCCCTACAATAATTTAAATCAACAACAATAATTCAATAACTCAATTCACAAGAATTTCTACAATCAAGGGTATGAGTACACAACAACAAAGGAACCACGTAAAAATCTAAGAAATACAACAAACTTTACAAAATATGACAGGACAGGTAACACATGCGATAACTAAGTATGCAATCAAAATAATTAGGACATGTAGTAGATAAGCACAGAGCCATAGAAGAAATTTAACAATTAAGAGGCAACAAGACAATAAGGAAGAACTTCAACTAAGGAATATAAGGGTCAAATAACGAGTAGGAGGTACAATAAGTGCCAACAACGTCAAATAGAGCATGTAAAAGTATATTAACAACGAGATATCACATGTTATGACAATTCAATTAAAGGTATTGGGAAGAGACTAAACACTCTGAACATGTCAATTACCACATGTAGACCATGTACCTACTCGTCACCTTGCGTACATAAGTTTCACATAACAAGATAGCACAATTAACTCAATTCCTAAGGGGTAGTTTCCGCCACATAAAGTTAGACAAGACACTTACCTCAATTCGGCCAACTCAATACTCAATTTAGCTTTTCCTTTACCAATTCACCACCGCTCGGATCAAACTAGCCAAAGACAACTTAAATACATCTTACAATACAAGAGAAAATAATTTCAATTAACAAAGCTATGATCCTTATACAATTTGTAAAAAGTAAACAGAAGTCAACCCTCCGGGACCACACCTCGGAACCCGATAAAATTCACAAAACCCGAACACCCATTCCGATACGAGGTCAACCATACCAAAATTATCAAATTTCAATACCAATTCATCCTTAAAATCATCATTTTACATTTTGAAAGATATACAATTTTTCCCAAATTTTCCTTTAGATTCTAATGAATTTGATGTTAAATCTAAGGTATAATCACAAAATATAATTGAAAATTAATTACAGGTACTTACCCAATTATTGGAGATGAAATTTCTCTCTCAAAATTGCCCACTCTTGGACCTAGGGTTCAAAAATACACAAAATGAAGCAAAAACCCGAATAACACAGCTGAAAAAAAGTTGCAGACGTCGCATTTGCGATCAAGGGTTCGCAATTGAGAACCCTCGCAAAAGCGAAAAAGCCTTCGCACTTACGAACAAGAACATTGATAGAAAAGGTTGTAATCGCGATAAAATGTTCGCAATTCCGAACTGGGCATCGCAATTGCGATAGAAGTGTTCGCAATTGCGACCACACCGGAAACCAGCGGTCTCCCCGACACGGAAATGAGCATAACTCCCTCATACAATGTCCAAATTCGACGATTCTTTTTGCTATGGCTTCATAATTACGATACAGGTCTAATGGTTCATAAAAACTTAATTTGGAGCTCACTTTCTTAATATGGTACCATTTATTCTTAAAGAAACGACGTCGAAGCATAAAAAAACAAGCGCAGCGCAACCTAAACCGATCTGAAACTCACCCAAGCTCTTCATGACCTCATCCGAACATACCAACAGGTCCAGTAACACGACACAAACCTACATGAGGACTCAAATCACATCAAATAATGTCAAAATTACGAATCACACCTCAAATCAAACTTATGAACTTTCAAATCTTCCAACTTCAAAAACTCGTGCCGAAACATATCAAATCAATCCAAAATGACGTCAAATTTTGCGTGCAAGTCCCAAATGACATAAAGGAGCTAATCCAACTCTCGGAATCGCAATTAGAGCCCCATATCAACAAAGTCTACTCCCGGTCAAACCTTTTAACCTTCCAAAACTTCAACTTTTCAATTTTCGCCAAAATGATTTAAATTATCCTACGGACCTCCAAATCCAAAACCGGACGCACGCCTAAGTCCGAAATAACCATACGAAACTATTGGAATCATCAAAACACTATTTTGGAGTCGTCCATACAAAAGTCAAATTAAGGTCAACTCTTACCGCTTAAGCTTCTACTTGAAATACAAAATAATTTTTTTAATAAATTCCAGATTATTAAAATAGTCATATGGACTTAATTTTCAGAATATAAATTTAGTATTTATTTTTTTAAAATTAAAAATTATTTTATTATCCCAATTGCTTGAAATGTTAATTAGTTTAACATTAAACTTGCTTGTTAATTTGTTTAACATGCTTGAAATGTTAATTTGTTTAACTTTTTATTATTTTTTAATTTATTTAACATTAGTTTATTTGTTATTTATTTAACATTGAGTTTATTCGTTAATTTATTTAACATTACATTTATTCGTTAATATGTTTAACATGCTTAAAATGTTAATTGCTTAACATTAATTTGGTTAATTAGTTTACCACAAGCTTTATATTACTTTATTTAGCATGAAATCAATATTGACTAGTTTAATATTAACATTACCTGTTAATTTATTTAACGTGTATAATATGGTCATTAGTTTAACACTGAAGTAAAATTTATGTGAATTTGTATAACATGTAATAACTATTAATCGGTTTGACATTAATTTTACTTGCATGCTAATATAAGTTATTTTTTAACTTATGATCCACATGGTATTATAAAATCATGTTAGATAATTACGTTGTCTTAAACATGATCAAGACACTTATCTAGATAATTGAAGATGTTAATTTTAACGATCCGACCGGTTGTTTTGAGCTCTAGCGCATCCTTCAGCGGTTTGAGGACATGAGCAACTTCATTTCAGGTATTATGACTCGTAGTTGTGGTCGGAGTTGAATTTCAAGAAGTTCGGAGTCAATTTGGAAACAAAATTCTCATTTCGGAAGCCTTAAGTTGGAAGAATTGACTAAGATTGGAATTTTGAGTAAACGGTCTCAGAATCAGAATTTGAAGGTTCCAGCAGGTTCGTATGATGATTTCAGACTTGGGAGTATGTTCGGATCGGTGCATATTAAGGAAGTTAGCATTTTAGAAGAATTTCATAAGTCTGGGTTGAAGTGCATTTCAGTGATATTGATGTCCGTTTGGGATTCCGAGTCTGGGAATAGCTTTGTATGGTGATTTTGGAGTTGAGAGCGCGATTGGAAGTAAATTCATAGGTCAGTAGGTTATTTTGAAGTCATTTGGCTAAATATAGAAATTTGAAGGTTTTTGAGAAATCTGACCGGAAGTGGAAATTTTGATATCGGGGTCGGATTCCGATTCTGAAAGTTGGAACAGGTCCGTAATGATGATTGTGACTTGTGTGCGAAATTCGGGGTCAATCGGACATGATTTGATTAGTTTCAGCATAGAATGTAGAAGTTTGAAATTTCAAAGTTCATAAAGCTCGAATCGGAGTGCGATTCGTTGTTTCGGTGTTGTTCGATGTGATTTGAGGCCTCGATCAAGTCCGTGGGATGTTATGGGAATGAGTCGTATGGTTGGACGGGGTCCCGGGGGGCCTCGGGTGTATTCTGGGGTGGTTTCGGGTCAATTTTGAGTGAATTGATGCTGCTGTTTTCACTTGCAGCTGGTGTGCATTGCGATCGCGGTGGTCGGTATGCGATCGCATAGAAAGAAAAATTGGAGGACTCAAATTTTTCTTATGCGATCGCAGGGAGTAGTATGCGATCGCACAGTACAATTTGAGAGGATGTTGGATTTTAGGCTTATGCGATCGCAGGTGTGGGTATGCGATCGCACAGTGTAAATGGAGGTTGATGGTTCTTGGCTTATGCGATCGCGGTTGGCAAGATGCGATCGCATAGAAGGGTTGTCTAGGCAGTAAAGTATTTTAAAACAGGAATTTGGCCATTCTTCTAACATTTTCATTTGGTGTGGCGATTTTGGGCAGCTTCAAGGAAGGATCTTCATCAAGAAACTTTAGGTAAGTGATTTCTTCCCATCTTTGAGTTAAAACACTTGGATTATACATAGATTAGACATGAAATTGGTGGGAATTTGGATTTTTGAACAAAGACCTAGAATGTGTATTTTTGGATTCTAACCATGAATTTGGGCATGGGATTGAGAGAAAATCATATATTTGAGTTTGCGAGGTTATGGGTAATCATTATCTTTGAAAAGTTTCGGAATCCGGACATGTGGGCCCGAGGGTAATTTTTTCAACTTTCCGAGCGGAGTTCAGAATTTATATAAATTAAATTGTTATAAGTATTAGAGTATATTTTCATTGGTTTTCCAGTTATTTGGATAGTTTTGGGGCGTTGTGCATCAATTTGAGTCGTCGGAAGGGATTGGAGACCGGTTATGAATCTTCGGAGCGAGGTAAGTCTCCTTTCTAACCTTGTGAGGGGGAATTGTCCCCATAGGTGAACTACTTGAATATGTGCTACTATTTGTGAAGGCTACGTATGCATGAGGTGACGGGAGTCTGTGCGTAGCTACTATCATGCTTGTGTCTGGGTAGTCTAGGACCCACTAGCATGCTTTACTTGTTGTACTTGTAATTTTGCTAATAACAACTAGACCGTTAAAATTATCGAATTAGTAACTGAAAACGCTTCACTTGTCGTACTTGTAGCCTTACTGATAAATTTATAATATTTAAAACCTTATCGAACTTGGCAAATGAATTTCCAGAAAATATTTAAATACTATCTTCGAGTCCATTAAAAAGAGAATTTTATCACTTCCTTGGGTAACTGTTTTCCTGATAAAATATAAATTTAATGTGTGAATATGTGTATCTATGAGTACCCGAGTTGCATGTATGATTCGCGAGCAGGGTAACTCTATTATTATATATGACCGCGTCGCATGATCGATTCGCGAGCGGGGTAATAGAGGCATCTATGATTCGAGCCGTTCGACCCTTCGGTAATGCACATTTTATTATCGTTGGTTCGCGTCGTTCGACCCTCGGCATTGCTTGAGCATGATATATGCTACGTATTTTTGGTGATTTTTACCTGATTACTGGCCTGGAAATTTTAAATTGTCAACTGGAATGACGAGGACTTAAGAATATTAAATTTGAAAGAAGTTGTTATTTGATGTTGCTACTTGTTAAGTTGCCTATGATATCCATGCTTAGTGTCACCCTTGATTTCATTAAATTGACCTCTACCAAGAGTCAAATTCGACCTCTCGTCACTACCTCTTCGAGGTTAGACAGGATACTTACTGAGTACACGTTGTTTTCGTACTCATGCTACACTTGCTGTGCATTTTTATTGCACATGTACATTCATAGATAGTGGGCCTGCTTGATGCAGTGATGTGACTGAATTGGAAACTTAGACGAGCTTCCCCATCCGGAGACGACCCGTAGCCGGCAAAGTCTTCCTCAGATGTATTGTATTTTATTTTAAATTCCTTGTCCATTTTGTATTCCGGACAAGTATTGTAGTACATGTATAATTCCTAGAAAAATTTGCTCATGCATTTGTGACACCAGTTTCTAGGATAACTATGGGATTTATTCACTATTTAAATATGCCAAAGATATTATTGTTTACTCGGTGGAAGCTCGCTAATTATTATTTAAGAAAATGAAAAAGGAATGACTTCAAGAATTTTAAAATAAAGATTTATTAATTATTAAG
The DNA here is from genome assembly GCA_005239525.1 of Nicotiana knightiana. Lineage (NCBI taxonomy): Eukaryota > Viridiplantae > Streptophyta > Magnoliopsida > Solanales > Solanaceae > Nicotiana > Nicotiana knightiana. The sequence continues at coordinate 34,936 of ML385912.1, forward strand.
TGTTGGCTTGCCTGACAGTGGGGTCTGGCTCCATCACGACCTTAATGGATTTTGGGTCGTCACAACATGGTATCAGAGCACTAGGTCCCTTAGGTTTCACGAGTCATGAGCAAGTCTAGTAGAGTCTTGCGCATCGGCATGGAGATATCTGTACTTATCTTTGAGAGGCTACAGGGCTGTTAGGAGTACTTCCCTTCTTGATTCCTCATCGTGCGGTTTGATTCCCTTTAAGGCTTATGCCTACGTTTCTTCTTACTCAATCTTACACGTCGCGAAGCGCTTGCTATAAATCGAGAATTTGAGGAATTATAATTGTGCTACGGATATGGTGCGTGATGTTTTCCATGTGTATTTGGTTGGGGCCGTCGTCATTGCTCTGCGGAAGGATATCATGTTGTTTCAGCTCAGTAATTGTGTTTCTGAGGGATTTGAGGCTATGCTCAGGTTTTTATGATGTTAATGATTGGTCACCGCACGGTATTGACGTGGTGATAGGAAGCTTGCCCATGAGTTGGGACAATGAATGACTTGGAAGGAGGTCTTCTCAGAGCGTGATTTCGAGATTTTAGTATTTTAGTTCCGGCGGAGGAAAGGCAATTGAACTATGAATGTTCAAATTTGGGTTGAAAGAATAATAAGACTTGGTGTTTTCAAGCGAGGTGGAATTTTCATCTGTGATGTGTTATCATTGTTTTTGATTGAATAGAATGTGTTAAGTTCGCCGGTGCTATGGTTTCTTCGGTTGCATTGGATCAGCGGCTGTCAGAGGTCGTGGTGTGTGTTGGTTCATTATTGAATAAATATTTCTAATAAAGGCGACTCAAGAAAGATGATCTTTGGAAATGTTTAAAGTTGTGGTGATACTGGTTTAAGAGACATAGAGAATGATATTTGTTTGAGGCAACAACTGGGCAGCATACAATGAAGGAAGATATGTGAGAAGTGCTAGGCAGTGTTTTCCTTTCTAGGAGGCCAGGTGTAAAAAGCGGAAGTCAGGTGGTTGCTTAAAGGAATGAGTTTAACTAAAGTGGGAGAGGGGCAGCATAGCATATGAATTATGTGGTAAGATAGATGCTCATCTTGAGAAGGAGTTTGGAGTGATTTGAGAATTTTAGTGGACGGTGATTCGGCGGAAGATCGGATACAACAAAGAGGAGTTGTTCGATATGAAGAAGGATGCAGCATAGCTGTGGATTAGAAGATATTATCGTAAAGAGAACGGACTGGTAAAGTTGGAAAATGAGAACGGGTGCAGGATGGGGTATTGATGCAATAGAGATTGTGTAGTACATCGTCATTGGAAGGTGTCAGTTGGTAATTTCCATAGGAGGGTTATCTCCTGTGAGCAGGTTAGCAGTCGCGTGGTTGGCAAGTTTCTGCGAGGAATTCCAGTGGATATTCGGTAGGAGGAAGAATATGTGAATGATGCGAGGGAATTTGAGTATTCATGGAATGCTAACAGGAGAATTTAGAAGAATTTGAGGGGTTGGTTGAGCAAGATCATGTCAGCAATGAAGAAAGAATTTCGGTGGGGTCCAGAGTGGTGCAAGGAGAAATTTCGGGCTAAGTGGGAGAGTCCCACCGCCTGTGACTGGGTTGCAGGATTATCTTCTCATGGGGTTGCGGATTATCGGCGTATTGGCAAGTTATTGCAGCTAAGGGAAAATGAGTAGAATAGTAACTGAGCATGGATTTGATAAAGGTGTGCAAGGGTTGGCCTTATTGAATCAGGTTTAGGCTTTGGAAAGATTCAGGATTTATGCTTAGTACAGAGGTAATTTACAAGGAAAGGGATTCAGTGGGGTGCTTTATCAAGATAGGTGTTCAGGTTCCAGCGAAGCCATAGAGTCGATTATATTCAGGACCAAGCCAGAGTGGGTGACTCTCAACAATGGTTACAATGAATCAAAAGGTTAAGAATGTGGTGCTTAAGGGTTTCATGTCCGCAGTATGGCTAAGGATCGGGCCTTGCAACAGACTGTGATAGGAGGCCCGGAATGTTCCATGATGTCTTCGGCTTGCGATGCAGCATTGGAGGGTATGAGATGACCCGCGGGATTTGAGACAGCGTGGTCTCGTGATATAAAGTCACTCGAGAGTAGAGTAGACTTGGGTTCACAATGTTTTTGGATGAGGCTATTGTTATTTCTACGTCAAGTAAAGGATAAATTGGAAGAAACTAGATTGGTTAGCCATGGTCGAAATGGCACAGTTACGGCAGAGATCAGTTTCTTCAGCGTTATTAAGTTATGCATGTGATTTGTAACGGTATATGCGAGGCTTGTCGGTCGCCGTGATAGATTCTATTTGGAAGCATTCAAGCATTATGGCCTGTCATGGGTAGGTGGATCCCGGAAGGATTATGGTGGTATAGACTATTCCTTAAGGATTTTCATGTACTGTGATTGTGGGAATTCACTCGTGTGTTGTGGTGGTTCTCTTGAATTGAGGTAGGTACAAGGTTTCTATATGATTAAGTGTTCACCCTATTAGTGGTTCAGAAGTTATGATGAAATTCTTGCGCTATCTCATATTGGCATGTTAGGCGTGGTAAGCAGTATGTAACTGGAAGTAAGGATCGAGGTTGTGGTTCGTTGTTAACAAGGATGTCATGAGCTCGGATGAGCAAGAAAAAAGGGATTTGAATGTTTAGAGTAAGCTGGTGTTGTCTTCAGTGTCACCTGAGGTCGGTGTTTGGTGAAAGAGGCTTTGCATCCTGGTTATGGGTTCTTGATTTTTTTATAGCGTTAGTGTGGCCAGTGGTGGATGTGCAGACTTAATACCTTGTGTGGAAGGTCGTGGGAGAGTGACCACAAGATGATCGTATGAGTGTGACATGTAGTCGCTTAATGGATTGAAGATTTGGACTGAGTATAAAGAAGTGTAATATATCGCTTATTTGAGAATCTACGCCTGGAAGGCGTTCGAATCATTTGGTTGTGGATTGTAGGGTGTTTGTCCCGGCTATGATGGTTGTTCTTGCGTAGTATGAGAGGAAGAGGGTTAATATGGACCCAGGTAAGGCTATCAGGCTAGTGTAGTGCGAGCAGAATCGGCTTGAGGGTTGTGAATGGATTCAAATATGATTATGGGCTCTATATGAATCAGATGTGCTCATTTCGGTATAGCGCTTCTCATAGAGGGGTATTATAACATTAGATGTTTTTCCATCTCCGTCCATTTCATGTAATATTATGTTGTGCCGTGTGAGTTGTGGAACGGCTTGATAATTTCTTATATGTTGATATTTTCGTGTAGTGATGATGTTGTGTGAGCAGGATAGCTCTTGAGATTGAGATTATATATATATCACACCTCAATTGTGCTTGAGTTTATAGCATATGGCTCTATCAGTCTCCCCAAGATGGTATTATTGTCACGACCCAAAATCCCTAAGGTCGTGATGACGCCAGACACAAGGTTAGGCAAGCCAAAACATTAACTAATCGAAATAACTTTTCATTTAAAAATATTTATGAAAACACTTCCTTTCACCTCATTACATAATAACCAAATAAAAGTCTGTTAATTAAAAACAGTGGTTTAAAAGATTACACTTAAGCAATTATATCCCAATACATATCCCAGAACCCGGTGTCACAAGTACATGAGCAACTTCTAAGAATTTATACAATTATATATCGCTTGCCCGAGGAACAAATTGGACAAAGGCTCAACATAAGGTATAAATACATAGGAGGGAAACTCTATCAGCTGGGGAACGCCTCAGGATAAATGCAGCCCGTATAAGTCTCCAAGTCAATCACTGTGCTATGAAGGTACCCGTGCAACAAAATGCACAGCAAGTGTAGCATGAGTACCTAAACAGATATGTACCCAGTGAGTATCCCGTCTAATCTCGAAGAAGTAGTGACGAGAGGTCGAATTGACACTCACGAAGGTCCAATAATATAAATGGGACAGAATATGATGAAAGTGGTAGGCATGTGAAGGCAGTTAAGCAACAAAATATATATACGAGGCACAGATGTTCGAGTAATTTCAAAAAAATGAGTGAATAAGGAGTTTCTCCTTCATTTTTCCCCAAATATATGTCAAGCCCTTATCCGCGAAGTTATTTAACAATCTATATCCTTAAATCAATTTAACAATTTAAGTCACAAGGGGTATGT
>MDKJ01087635.1:0-19521 GCA_005239525.1 Nicotiana knightiana
ATCGAATACATTAAGAAGTCTTTCCCCCCTTTCATTTCAAGACCATGACCGTGAAATGTCGAGATTAAGTTTGAATTATAAAATACACGTACGCGTGACATGATTTAAGCACCAATTTCCAAAATAAATCGAAGTACGCGTTCGCGTGATTTCGGCCGAATATTTTAAAATATTAAAGTGTTATTAATTGTGTACACGTACGCGTGACATGATTCGTAATCCACCAAACAAAACGAATATATTATAGGTTTCAATAATAGTGCGCCTAATGTGAAGAAGCTCTATTTTTACGCGATTTTTAGCGCACTAAATAAAATGAATACGCGTCTGTGTGACTCGTTTCAAGATAATTTCATAATCACGAATAATCAAGTAATTTAAAAATCGGTAATAGATAAAATACACATAGGTTCTAAAATACGTAATTAAACAATTTAATTAAGTCAGGTATGATTAAAGTGACCGTGCTAAAACCACGGAACTCGGGAATGCCTAACACCTTCTCCCGGGTTAACATAATTCCTTACCCGGTCTTCTGATTTCGCAGACTTTAGAACAGAGTCAAATTTCCTCAATTTGGGATTTAAACCGGTGACTTGGGACACCATATAATTATCCCAAGTGGCGACTCTAAATAAATAAATAATCCCATTTTGATTATGTCACTTAAAGTGGAAAAACTCCCTTATCCCACCCATACCCCCTCGGGCTGCGGGAAAAAGGAGGTGTGACACCGGGATTCATTGAGTTCCCCTTATGTTTCTACTCCGGTGGGAGATTATCGGTCATGTTTGATTGCTATCAGTGGTTTTGAGACCAGAGCTGATTTACTACTACTCAGTATGGTAGATTTAGATGTTATATTGGGTATGGACTGGTTGTCTCCCTATTATGCTATTCTTGATTGTCACGCCAAGACTGTGACGCTGGTTATGCCAGGATTTCTGAGGTTAGAGTGGATAGTCTCCTTAGAGTATACTCCCCGCCGAGTCATTTCTTTTCTTAAGGCTCAGCGGATGGTTGAAAAGGGGTGTGATGCATATTTGGCTTATGTGAGAGATGTTAGTGCTGAGACTCCTACAGTTGAGTCAGTTCCAGTTGTCAGGGACTATTCTGATGTATTTCCAGCTAATCTTCCGGGTATGCCACCCGATAGAGACATTGATTTCGGCATTGACTTGTTGCCGAGCACTCAGCCCATTTCCATTCCTCATCGCATGGCTCCTCCTGAGTTGAAGGAGCAGTTACAGGAGTTGCTTGAAAAGGAGTTCATCAGGACCGGTGTATCACCTTGGGGCGCTCCGGTGTTATTTGTGAAGAAAAATGATGGCTCGATGCGTATGTGTATTGACTATCGGCAGCTGAATAAGGTGACAGTGAAGAACATGTACCCTTTGCCTCGTATTGATGATCTATTTGACCAGTTACAGGTTGCTAGGGTGTTCTCCAAAATTGATCTGCGTTCGGGTTATCATCAGTTGAAGATTCGGGAGCCGGATATCCCGAAGACTACCTTGAGGACCAGATATGACCACTATGAGTTCCTTGTTATATCATTTGGGTTGACCAATGCCCCAGCAGCTTTCATGCACCTGATGCACAACATATTTCAGCCTTATCTTGATACTTTCTTCATTGTTTTCATTGTGACATTCTGGTAATTCTCGGTCCCAGGAGGACCATGGGCAACACTTGAGGAACGTGCTTCAGACGTTGAGGGAGAAGAAGTTGTATGCCATGTTTTCTAAGTGTGAATTTTGGCTTGATTCTGTGGATTCCTAGGCCACGTGGTGTCTTCGGATAGGATCAAGGTAGATTCGAAGAAGGTGGAGGCGGTACAGAGTTGGCCTAGACTATCCTCAGCTACTGAGATCCACAGTTTCCTCGGTTTGGCTGGGTATTATCGCCGTTTTGTGGAGGGATTTTCATCCATTTCAGCGCCTATGACCAGACTGACCCAGAAGGGTGAATCTTTTATATGGACTGAGGAGTGTGAGGAGAGCTTTCAGAAGCTCAAGACAGCCCTGACTACAGCTCCTGTGTTGGTTTTGCCTACCGGTTTCGGGTCTTATACAGTTTATTGTGATGCTTCGAGGATTGGATTGGGAGCAGTGTTGATGCATGACGGTAGGGTGATTGCCTACGCGTCCAGACAGTTGAAGGTTCATGAGAAAAATTACCATGTTCATGATCTCTAGTTGGAAGTGATTGTTCACGCCCTGAAGATATGGCGTCATTATTAATATGGTGTTCCCTGTGAGATATTCATGGATCACCGGAGTTTGCAGCACATATTCAGGCAGAAGGATCTAAATTTGCGCCAGCGTAGGTTGTTGGAGTTGCTAAAGGACTATGACATCACTATATTATACCACCCGGGGAAGGCCAATGTGGTGGCCGACGCCTTGAGTCGCTGGGCGGAGAGTTTGGGGAGTTTGGCATACCTTCATGCAGCTAAGAGGTCTCTAGCCTTAGATGTTCAGTCCTTAGCCAGTCAGTTCGTGAGATTGGATCTTTCTGAGCCTTGCAGGGTATTAGCTTGTGTGGTTGCTCAATCTTCCCTTCATGACCATATTAGAGAGCACCAGTATGATGATCCCCACCTTTTGGTTCTTCAGGATAGAGTCCGGCGGGGTGATGCCAGGGATGTGAATATAGGAGATGACGGGGTGATGAGGATGCATGGCCGTATTTGTGTGTCCAACGTGGATGGGCTTCGGGAGTTGATTCTTGAGGAGGCCCATAGTTTGCGGTATTCTATCCATCCGGGCACCGCGAAGATGTACCAGGATCTGAGATAGCACTATTGGTGGCTAAGGATGAAGAAGGATATAGTGGAGTTAGTAGCCAAGTGTCTCTACTGTCAGCAAGTCAAATGTGAGCATCAGAGACCGGGAGGGCTACTTCAGCAGATTGAGCTTCCAGAGTGGAAATGGGAGCGAATCACCATGGACTTTGTGGTCGGACTTCCTCGGACCTTGAGGAAGCATGATGCTATTTGGGTGATTGTGGATCAACTGACCAAATCAGCCCATTTCATTGCAGTACTGACTACGTATTCATCGGAGAGGTTGGCTGAGATTTATATCAGAGAGATTGTTCGCCTCCACGGTATCCCAGTATCTATCATTTCAGATAGAGGTACACAATTCACTTCACGGTTCTAGAGAACTGTTCAGCAGGAGTTAGGCACCAGGGTAGAGTTGAGTACATTTTTTCACCCTCAGACAGATGGGCAGTCCGAGCGCATGATTCAGATCCTCGAGGATATGCTCTGTGCCTGTGTGATATATTTTGGAGGGTCATGGGATCGATACTTGCCCCTTGCAGAGTTTTCTTATAACAACAGCTACCAGTCCAGCATTTAGATGACCCCGTATGAGGCTTTGTATGGTCGGCGGTGCAGGTCTTCCGTGGGATGGTTTGAGTCGGGCGAGGCCCGATTGTTGGGTACAGACTTGGTTCAGGATGCCCTGGACAAGGTGAAGGTGATTCAGGAGAGACTTCGCACAGCTCAGTCCAGGCAGAAGAGCTATGCGGACCGGAAGGTTCGTGACTTGGCATTTATGGCTGGTGATCAGGTTTTGCTTCGGGTATCGCCTATGAAGGGCGTCATGAGGTTCGGGAAGAAAGGCAAGCCTAGTCCAAGATTTATTGGCCCTTTTGAGGTGTTGCGACGTGTTGGGGAGGTTGCTTATGAGCTAGCCCTGCCCTCAGTCTAGCAGGGGTTCATCAGGTGTTCCACATCTCCATGCTCCGAAAGTATCACGGTGACCCGACTCATGTTTTGGATTTCAGTTCAGTCCAGTTGGACAAGGATCCGTCATATGTTGAGGAGCCAGTAGCTATATTGGATAGGCAGGTCAGGAAGCTCAGGTCAAAGGATACTGCCTCAGTTAGGGTTTAGTGGAGGGGTCATCCAGTCGAGCAGGTGACTTGGGAGACCGAGCAGGATATGCGGAGTCAGTACCCTCATCTTTTCACAGCTTCAGGTATGTTTCTATACTCGTTCGAGGACGAACAATTTTCTAAAGAGGGGGAGGATGTAACGACCCGATCGGTCATTTTAAGAATTAGCGCCCCGATCCCCTATTATCTGCTTCTCCCATGTCTAATTATGTTATTGGAACTTGTCGGAGCGTTGAGTGATGAAATCTGGGGTGATTTTGGACACATAGTCCATAAATGCAGAATTTAGCTTTAGAAATCTGGCCGTAGCTAGAGCTGTGTGAAGACGGATCCAAAATGGAATTATGTCGACTCCGTTAGCTCCATTGAGTGATTTCGGGATTAGGAGTGTGTTCGGGATGTGTTTTCGAGGTCGGTTGTGGATTTAGGCTTGAATTGGCGAAAGTTAGAATTTCGACGATTTCGACCGATAGGAGAAATTTTGATATCGGAATCGGAATAGAATTCCGAAAGCGACAGCAGGTCCGTAATGTCATTTGTGACCTGTGTGCAAAAATTGAGGTCATTCAGATGAGTTTTGACGTGTTTCGGCATCAGATGTTGAATCTATGAATAATTGATGATTTTGATGTTATGAGATGTATTTTTAAGGCTCGACCAAGTTTGAACAAGGTATTAGGGTTAGTTGGTAGGTTTGGTTGAGGTCCCGGGGGCCTCAGGGTTGTTTCGGATGCCCAACGGGTGAGTTTGGGACTTTGAGAGCAGCTGAACCATTCTGGTTCTGGTGTCTCGCACCTGCGATGGTATTTCCGCAAGTGTGAAGGGGGTGCACGCAGGTGCGGATGTAGCTTAGGCTGTCCTTACTCGCAGATGCGGAAGAGTATCCGCAAGTGCAAAGCCGCACCTGCGACCCCAGATCGTTTAGTGAGTTTCCGCACCTGCGATTGTGTTTCCGCAGGTGCAATCCCAGTGTCGCAGGTGCGAAACATCTGGGCTGGTTATACCAAAAATTTGAGGGTTTAAAATTCATAATTCCAAAATCGATTGTGAGCGCAGAACTTGGAGATTTTTAGTGGGATTTGAAGAAGAGAATCATAGGTAACATTTTCTAACCTTAATCCATTGTATATCAATAATCTCTATCAATTTCCTCAATCTAATCAATGAAATTGGATGAAAAACCATGAAATAGGATGAAATTTCCCCAAGTAGAAATCTGAGGATTTAGGGAGATTTAGACGTCGGATTTTGTTGATTCTTGTTCGAGTGGGTCCATGAGCGAATGGGTGTTCGGGAAATATAAATTTTACCCGATTCCAAGATGTGATCTCGGGGGACTTCTTGGGCGAATTTCCTAATTTTGCGTTTAGCTTAAAAATAATTAGCTATTTTGTTCCCTTGAAGTGATATTTACACCATGCAATCGATTTGAATTGATTTGGGCCACCCGGAGTCAGATACTCGTGGCAAGAGCATGGGATTGAGTTGATTAGCGCAGTCAAGGTAAGTGTCTTTCCTAATTCTATGTTGGGGACTTCCCCTTAGGTATTTTTATACTGATTTTGATACGTGGACGCCATGTACGTGAGGTGACGAGTGCGTACACGGGTCATTGTTGCTAAAATCCTATTTTTACTTCCATGAAATCACTCATTTTCGTTCATATATTACTGTTTCATGTCTTAACCGAGTAGTTAGCTTAAGGGTAAGCATGCCTACCTGTCCTCACTTGATTTCCTCTTATTTGCTACGAGTCGCACCATGCTTAGGTAGCTTTACTCTATTCTTGCCTGTTATTTTCCTGGACTGTTTAATTAAAATGTATCCGACATACTTCTGCTTTGCATATTTAAATTGGGACTACGGACCGAGATCCGGGAGCTTTCCCCCTGTACTGAAATGCATATTTAAATTGGGACTACGGACTGAGATCCGGGAGCTTTCCCCGTGTACTGCATTGCACATTTACTGTGGGATATATGGATTGCTGAGACGAGGGCTCTCTTTCTAATATTAATTCTTCCAGTTTCCATTAATCCTGTTTATCACTGCTTATCTATATTTCACTGTTTTAAATTGTATATTGACTTGTTCTAAAAAAACTCAATAGGGCCTCAACCTGAACTCGTCACTACTTGACTGTGGTTAGTCTTGGCACTTACGGAGTACCGAATGTGGAGTACTCATGCCCTTTCCTGCGCATGTTTTCTCCATGTGCAGATCCAGGTACTAGCACCCAGTATCGTGGCTAGGAGTCGTTCTAGCAGCTGCTAGGAGACCACAAGGTAATTCTGCCGTGTCCGCAGAATCCCACGAGTCCCCTTCTACTCTAGTATAGACATAGAAGACTTATGTATTTTTTCCATTGTTTCATTGTATAGAGCTACATTTAGTACAGAGCTTGTGACTATAGTGACATTCCGGGTTTTGGGAAGTGAAAGTGTATATGCCGAGCAGCTATATTATATCTAATTGAGCTCTTTTCTGTCTTTATTTTATTGATTCTATCATTTTCTGCAAATGTTAGGCTTACCTAGTCGTACAGACTAGGTTCCATCACGATATCTTTCGGAGGGCAAAAATGGGTCGTGATAACAGATGTTATACACTCTTTAATCTTGTACCTTATGGACGATTCAATGTGTGGAATCAAGACAAGAGAAATCAAGTCAACATTCGAGTTAAAATAATTCCCACTGGATATGTCCATACACAAGTGTGGGTGCCAATGTATTTCCCCACAATTCACATATTTGTTTTCAACTTTATCGCATGCAGCATCCATGTACAACCTTGAAACCATCTACGTAAAATAACCATGTAACCTTTCGGAAATGACTCATGAACCACAATTTCACGACACTCTTTTATGCTTTATATTTGCACCACCTTGTTTAGGCGCGCTTTATCAGCAAAAAATATATTCATCCCACATTACTATCCGAATATTGTCAAGTTCCCTTGTGTGGGCATTCATATCTGGCATACTGAGAAATTTATCAAGTTATATAATCCCCCTTGAATGAAAGGGCACATGTGACTCATACACTCTGGATTTAACGGGAGGTGGCGTCTGCATATATGGACCATGCTCATTGGTGACATCATGCTCCTTCGGTAAATCAGGTTCATCATTCTCATCCTCGGCAGCATCACCTTCATCAGGGAAGAGTGTATCATCTCTAGACTCACTTGCGTTGTTGTCATAATCACTATCATCTTCCTGACTCTGTGCATCTCCCAGATCCTGATTAAATATATCGTCTTCAGGCAATTGAATAAGGACAAGACCTTCAAGTTGTCGTTTTTCACTGCACAACCAATAAAATAATGAGTTTCTCAAATTCATCCAAACATTACATATAACTGTATAACTTAACTTACAAGTCATAATTTGTTGATATCCCATGATGCACATTATCCTGTTGTTGATGACTCCTGGATGGACCACCATGATCCGACACACCAAAACTGAGCATATTCGAACTGTCCGTTGGTTCATAACTTGTAAAACTCAAATCTGGCCGATACCCTCTTTGGAATATATGAGTTTTAATACAATTATAATAAATAAATAAATATAGTAATACAAAAGAAAATTGAAATTTATCACTCGACTTGTGGATTATGTAAACTTGGGGAGAAATTATGTTCTCGCTCCCCATTCGCCCGTGGAGATATGTTTAGATCTGGACAAACTCTTTCAAACGGAACTTGTTCGGATAAAAATACTCCATAAAAACCACCCGATGATTGAGGGTTATCCCTATTTTATGGAACCTCAATATTGTGAACGTCTTCAGACTTGACATACATTTCCAACATTTTTATCACAAGAAGTTCCCGGTGTTCATCCGGAGTCCTCAAAAAATATGCCAGAATTTCATCGTTTTCACTGTTAAACTCAGCATAACAAGCAACTCCTTGCGGAGTAACATAATACGAATATCTTCCGGTTACTTTAATATTAACTTAAGGTTCCTCACACTCATTTTTTTTTACATAACAACGAAACCAATCTATCGTACTCCATTGTAAGTGGAAACTTAACAATACACTGTAGAGAACAACTATAGCATACTAATTTATTCTCCACGACAAACTCACCCACACCCCCAATATAATGCAACCCTAAATTTTTTCTCTTCGGACATTATGACAAAATGCACAATAAGTTAACCAAACAAATATTTCGGATGACCCGGAGGATCCTGAATGGATTTTTAACGAAATAATTAAACTCCTTAAATAAGTAAAAAACCAATCTGGTGCGCTATAGCCTCAATTATTAGTGGGTTAGTAAAATTCAAATCAATTATTGGTGGGTCAGTAAAGTTTAAATATAGTGCATGGGTTGCATGCGTTATACCTTAACGGACAAACGTGTCGTTAAGGTATAGCGCATTCAACTCATGTGTGTATAGAAACTTATCGAACTGCGAGTCACGTTCTCACGACACAAGTACAGGAGCATAAAGTAAACATGACCTTTTCTGCTTATCAAATATCTCGCCGAACAATTCAAGGAGATAAAACTCGGCCTAATATATTTTCTAATCAATTTCAACTATAAATTCACTTAATTAATCTAACAAGATGAGTCAAATAATTCATATATTATATGATAAGGCCCTAAGTCTACCCGGACCTAAACATGCTTTTAGCTACGTACGAACTCTCGATCACCTCGTGCGTACAATGCACCCACAACGAGTAGCACATAACAATCAAACACCTACGGAATGGTTTCCTCCTCACAAAGTTAAACATGAGACTTATCTCGATCCAAAGTTCCAATAACCGGCTCCAATACCTCTCTAACTCCTCAATTCAAATCCAAACGATACGAAACTAGTCAAAAAACATGTAAATCAATAAAAATATACTCCACCATTCATAATTAATTAATTTATAATAATTCTCAACTCCGTCAGAAAAATCAACAAAGTCATCCCTGGGGTCCATGTGCCGAATTCCGAAAATTCTCGAAGATAAAACTTTACCCATAATGCCACGAACTAAAATATATGATTTATTCCAAATTCCATGTCCAATTTCGTGGTCAAAATCTAAAAATACCAAATTCTAGGTTTTCTCTAAAAAATCCCACAATTTCTATAAATTTTCACGTTTAAATCCATATATAACTCATGTATTTAACTTGCAATAGTTTGGGATCACTTACCTCCTGGATGATAACTCCTCAAAGTAGCTCACCAAATTCGGCCATCTAAGTGCAAAATAGAGAAATGAGGGTAAGTCCCGACTTAAAAATAATTTTTCCCAGGTCCTTCTTCTTAGCGATCGCGGAAATAGCCTCGCAATCGCGAAGGTCAACCAGCCCTGCCCTAAAATTCCTTCTACGTGAACGCGAGCTCTACCATGCGATAGCGATTCACAGCCATCCAAACCTCTACGATCACGCTCCAGCCTTCGCAAATGCGAAGGTATAAACTCCCAACTCAACACTTCTTTATACGCTACGCCGTCACACCTTCTGCGATCGCATAGAACAACTCACCCTCAACAGACCAGCCTCAACAACATTATAAGTTCGCGACTTCTCCCACGCAAACGTGAAGAACTTTTTGATCAAACTCCGTGATCGCGAGACCACTTCCACGATCGCATATAACAAAAGCTCCACTAGTCAACTTTACTCTTCGCGACCACCACCATTCTCCCGCGATCGCGATGCATACCCAACACACCAGAAACCAACAACTGCAACTCTTAGAGAAATGGTCTGAAACCGTCCCGAAACACACCCGAGGCCCCCGGGATCTCGTCCAATCATATCCACAAGTCCCAATACCTTATCCAAACCAATCCAAAGGCTCGAAGTGCGACGAATAACATCAATATCACGAATTGACGATCAAAATATGCATTTAAAAATTCTTATTTTATTCATACGGAGTAATTAATCCATGTTTTTTAAGCACCCAAAATAATTATTTGATGCCATATTTAGTTATAATAAACAGTACAAGCCTAATTTTATATTATAAAAGCACGGAACCTCTGCACGAAATGTTAATCAGCTTTTTATTGTTTAAAAATAATTTTTATATTGAAAAAAAATGTTGTGTAAATATTTTACTAATATTCAAGATTTTAAAATCAGTTATAGTTTTGCATATTAATTTTTTTTCGTATTTCAACTATGTAGGAAGTCTACACATTTAGGACTTTAAAATGAATTATATATATAAAAAATTAAAATTAATATGATTACATAGAGTTAGTAATTTAATAACTTTTATAGTAATTTTTTCATCCTATTAAATTTTCATGTTTTAGTAATATTTCTTTGCTTAAGTACATTTCGGCAAAGTTATGTAAATCATCATTTTTTTTTCAACAATTAAAACCGCACTACATAGGTAATATCAAAACCTTTGAAAGATAATTTGAGAAGACATAATGTAATGCCCCGACCGGTTGTTTTGCATTCTAGAACCCAGCGCCCCTAAATGAGACTTCCCATAGTTGCTTTTACTGATTTATGACTTGCGAGGATGGGCGGTTCGAGGTTTTGAGGAGTTTGGAATGGAATAGGAACGCTTCATTCCTTAAGGTTGGCCTTTAAGGCCAAGTTTGACATCGGTCAACATTTTTAGTAAACGGCCTCGGAATCGAGATTCAAAGGTTTCGGTGGGTTCATATGATGATTTCGGACTTGGGTGTGTGTTCGGAACGGATTTCAGATGACCCAGGGGCGTTTCGGTGCCTAATAGTGAATTATGGTTTCCTTAGGTTCAAACTTGAGGTTTGGAACGTGTTTTTGTGTTATAAAGATCCAACGGAATTTTCGAGACTGAGAATAGTTCCGTTGTGTCATTTATGACTTGCTCACAAAATTTGGTGTCATTCCGAGTAGTATAGCTAGGTTCAGCGTATTGAAAGCAATTTCAAGAAGTTAAAGTTCTTAAGTTTGATCCAATAGGTTTTGGGGTATGATTTTTAGATTTAGCATTGTTTTGGACGTTCCGAAGGCTCGAACGAGTCTGTGTTATGATTGAGGACTTGTTGGTATACATGGACTGGGTTTCGGGTGGGCCCAGATGCCATTTGAGCATCGGGCGAGGGAAAAATCAGCCTTAAATGACTGTTGGTGCACCAGATCTGGTGCGACCGCACCTGCGGAGAGCAAGTCGCAGGTGCGAGACCGCTTCTGCGGTCCCAGCCTCGTAGGTGCGACTCCTGAGGGAACTGCCCATTTTCGCAGATGCAGACTCCTTTTCGCAGAAGCGGAGCCACAGGTGTGGACTCCGCTCCGCAGGTGCAAAGCAAGACCCCCCTTCCCCTTCTCCGCAGATGCGAGGCTGCAGGTGCGGTCCTAGAGCAGTAGGTGTGAAAATCCTGTAGGCAGTGAGCCTAGTTTTAAATATGGGACTTAGCCATTTTTGAACACTTTTCTTCACCTTTGGGAAATTTTGAGAGCATGCAAGGAAGGTATTCAACCTAGCTACTGTAAGGTAAGTAATTCCTACTATAAATTTAGCTTAATACTTGTATTCTTAGGTAGATTAACACATCAAATTAGTGGAAATCATGGGTTTAGAGTAAAACCTAAGTTTATGACAAAAATGGGATAAGGAATCATAAAAATACTATATAATATTGATCCTTAGGCCATGGGTGATAGTTTCCTCCAAATATTTCCAGAATCCGAGCATGTGGGCTCGGAGGTGTATTTTAGGATTTTCCCAATTTAGGTTGAAATGATCATTTAAGTAGGAGAATTAAGGACTCTGGAGTATAGACTGATTTATTTATGCGACATTTGACTAGTTTTGAGTCCTTGGGCGACGAATTTGTAGTTTTGGGAAGTAGACTTGACACGAGGTAAGTCTCATTTCTAACCTTATAAGAGGGAATTTTTCCCATAGGTGAAATAAGTGATTATGTGTTATTGTTTGTGGGGGACTACGTACACGCGAGGTGACGAGAGTCCGTGCGTAGTGACTATTATTGTTATATCCGAGTAGTTAGGCCCATACCATGCCATGTGAATTTTATTAACTTGAGTTATATGCTTTTGTAACTTCATTGTATGCAACTTTGTTTCAAGAAAACCGAGAATTTGGTGTTTTAAAAGAATTGTTATTTGGAAAGGATTTAAAGAAAGATGTTGTGTTTGCATGCGACCGCTTCGAAATTTATATTACACGAGCGAAGTGATTCCTTCCCCTACTCTCATGGTAGCGGGCCGTACGCCACAGAAGGTTAATAGATGCATCCATGGTTCACGCCGTTCAACCCTTCGGCAGTGCACAATTATTATTATTATGTTGGCCCAGGCCGGATGTCCTTATTCCACTATGCGCATGCTATTTGCTTGATGTTTTTATGACTGTTGAGCTGTGAAATATCCCGGATGAACAAACTGAAAACTTGTATATTGGTGCTTCACCGCATATTTGGATTTTGATTACGATTCGATACTTATTTCTTTACTATCCATGCTTACATGTTGTCCTCTTTTAAAATATCACCTAAATATACTGTTTGGACCCTAGTAAGTGTCAAGTCGACCTCTTGTCACTACTTCTTCGAGATTAGACTGGATACTTACTGGGTACATATTATTTTATGTACTCATGCTACACTCTGTACTTAATTGTACAGGATCTGAGGCTGGTGCATCTAGGTATCAGTCTGAAGCTCATCCCTGAGTTATATCCAGTCAAGGCTTCACGGTGAGTTGCTTCTCCTGGCGATCTCCAACAGCACTTTGGAGCTATTCTTTTGCCATTTCTGTCAATACTTACTCAGACAATAGGACAAACTTTTATTCTTTTGATATTATTCTACTAGATGCATGTAGACTTGTGACACTAGTTCCTGGCACACATGTTAGTAGACATTAGTTTGGGCTGTAAATATTAAATTATGATTATTATGGTCATCTCTGTTTAAGATGGCCTAAGTTATCCGTTTCTACTTAATGTCTCAAAACAAAGTTAAGCAAGTGTTGAAAATGTTTTGGTAAACTACATGAAACTCACTAGTAGATTGATGTTGGCTTGCCTGACTGCGGTGTTGGGTGCCATCGCGACCTGAGTTAAGATTTGGGTCGTGACAACATGGTATTAGAGCTCTAGGTTCACGTAAGTCTCACAAGTTATGAGCAAACCCAATAGAGTCGTGCGGATCGGTACAGAGACGTCTGTATTTATCTTCAGGAGGCTATAGGGTGTTAGGAAATCTCTCTTTATTCATATTCTATCGTGTAGTTGATGGTATACTAAATCTCACTCTTTTATTCACTCACAGATGGTGAGGACGCTCGCAGCCGACGTTCCGGACTCGGGAGGGGCCGCTACCCCCATCATCCGAGGCCGTAGTAGAGACCGGGGGAGGGCACCGGCCTGAGGTAGGGGACGAGGGCATCCCAGATTGTACCAGTTACACCCCCAGCGGGTCCAGTAGAGGATCCCATCACTGAGGAGCAGGGCAAGGTGCCCGCAGAAGATCCTGCCCCTTTGGACTTTATGACAGTGTCAGGATTTCAGGAGGTTATGGGCCGTATGATGCGCTTCATGGACAGCATGACTCAGGCTGGTTTATTTCCAACAGATCCGGCCACATATCAGGAGGGAGGGGGAGCACAAACCCCTACTGCATAGGCCGCCGGACATGCAGCAGCAGTATATCAGACCCCGGGTACACTGCCCGTGGGTGGAGTCCAGCCAGAAACAGCAGCACCTGAGGTCAGAACAGTTGCGTACGGTGATCCGCAGAAGTTGTTAGACAGGTGGACCAGACTGCATCCTCCTGTCTACGGAGGAGAGCGTCATGAGGATGCACATGACTTTATTGATAGGTGCAGGGACAAATTGCACAACATGAGGATACTGGAGTCTCATGGAGTTGACTTCACTACTTTTCAGCTAGAGGGCAGGGCCCGTAGATGGTGGCAGTCCTATATTCTAGGCAGACCGGCAGATTCCCCTCCCATCACTTGGGAGCAGTTCACTCGGCTAATCCTGGACCGGTATATTCCACCCTCTGAGAGGGAAGAGCTGCGGTATCAGTTTGACCATTTGGAGCAGGGTCAGATGTGAGTGACCGACTATGAGGCTAGGTTTTCTAAGCTGTCTCGTCATGCACTCATGATACTTCCTACTGACGCAGAGAGAGTGCGGAGATTTGTAGCTGGGTTTCATCCAAGTATTAGGGCAACATGGCCCGAGAGGTGGAGATGGGGACTCCTTATCAGTTTGTGGTAGAGATTACTCGCAGGATCGAGGGTTATCGGTCGAGGAGTAGAGAGCAGGGACAGCAGGATAAGAGAGCTAGATTTTCTGGGGATTTTAAAGGTGCTCCAGCTAGGGGAAGAGGTCAGTTTGGTAGAGGCCAGCCCAGTAGGCCCCCATATTCAGCACCCCCACCACCTCCACGAGGTGTTCCAGCGAGGCCTTATTTCAGCGCCATGCCGGAGAGTTCTTACCGCCCGCCAGCTATTTAGGTTCCTCCGCTGGGTATTCTGGTCACCAAGGGTCTTCCAGCCCTTACTTCAGTGTTATGCCAAAGAGTTCACATCGCCCTCCAACTATTCAGGGTTCTTCTTCAGGGCAGCAAGCCATGGTGCCGGGAGTTTGTTATGAGTGTGGGGATCCAGGTCACATGAAGAGGCATTTCCCAGGCTTCGGGGCAAGGCAGTGCAACAGGGTCACCAGCCTATGAGATCAGCACCAGCGTTTCGGCCACCCAGAGGTGGAGGACAGACTGGTAGGGGTCGTCTCAGAGGTGGAGGCCAGGTAGGGGGAGCCCAGTCAGCTCTTGTTTATTCCGGTGGAGGTCAGTCATTCGGCTCTCCAACCAGATTCTATGCTATTCCGTCCAGATCAGATGCAGTGGCCTCAGATGCATGATCACATGTATTATTTCAGTTTGCGGTAGAGATGCATTGGTATTATTCGATCCAGGGTCCACTTATTCATTTGCATTAGCCTTATTTACTCATTCCCTGGATATTCCTCGTGAGTCCTTGGGTACTCATGTTTATGTGCCCACTCCCGATGGGTGATTCTATGGTTGTGGACCGGATTTATCGGTCCTGTGTAGTTGCATTCTGTGGGTTCTAGACCAGGGCGGACCTCCTATTACTTGATATGGTTGATTTTGAGATCATCCTGGGCATGGATTGGCTGTCTCCCTATCATGCCATTCTAGATTGCCATGCCAAGACTGTTACTCTAGCCATGCCCGAGTTGCCAAGATTGGAGTGGAGAGGTTCCTCAGTTAGTGCTGCTAGTCGGTTTATTTCTTTCCTGAAAGCTCAACATATGGTCAAGAATGGTTATCTGGATTATCTTGCATATGTGCGGCACACCACCGCCGAGTCTCCGATTGATTCAGTGCCAGTAGTTCGAGAGTTTGATGATGTATTCCCTTCAAACCTTTCAGGCATGCCACCGGATCGTGACATTGATTTTTGCATTGACTTAGCTCCAGGCACCCAGCCTATATCTATTCCCATGTACCGTATGGATTCGAAGGAATTGAGGGAACTGAAAGAACAACTTGAGGAGTTGTTGGCCAAGGGGTTCATCAGACCGAGTGTATCGCCTTGGGGTGCTCCAGTGTTATTTGTGAAGAAGAAGGATCGGACTATGTAGATGTGTATTGATTATTGCCAGTTGAACAAAGCCACCATAAAAAAAAAAGTACCCGTTGCCGTGTATCGATGATTTGTTTGACAAGTTTCAGGGTGCTCGAGTGTTTTCTAAGATAGACTTGAGATCGGAGTACCATCAGCTAAAGATTCGGCACTCGGATGTTCCGAAAACGACCTTTCGTACGAGATATGGTCATTATGAGTTCCTGGTGATGTCATTTGGCTTGACTAATGCCCCAACAACATTTATGAACTTGATGAACAGGGTATTCAGGCCTTATATTGATTCTTTTGTCATTGTCTTCATTGATGACATTCTGATTTACTCACGTAGCTTGGGGGAGCACGAGCAACATTTGAGAGTTGTACTCCAGACTTTGCGAGAACAGAAGTTGTATGCTAAGTTCTCCAAGTGTGAGTTTTGGTTGGATTCTATGGAATTCTTGGGGCATGTGGTATCCGGAGAGGGTATCAAGGTTGATCCTAAGAAGATTGAGGCAGTTCATTGGCCACGCCCTACTTCAGCTACAGAGATCAGGAGCTTCTTGGGTCTAGTAGGTTATTATCGCCTATTTGTGGAGGGTTTTTCATCCATTGCAGCTCCTTACAAGGGATCAATCTAGGTAACATAGTGCCTAGATTGTCCTTCTCAAATAAATTAACAACAAAAGCGGGGGGAGTAGTATAAGTATGCAAAATACAAAAAGTGTCCAAACTACAACCCGTTTTAGCTAATTGGTCCGCTACTCCATTAACTTCTCTAAACACATGCTTCAGGGGGGATCATTTTCCTTCCGCGATAGGTACCTGCAATCATTAATTAGATTTTGGTAGAGGCGATTGTTAGATTTTAAGAGTTTAATTACATCCAAACAGTCAGTTTCTATCACTAATGGTAGCAAGTATTCCTTAAGAGCTAGCTTGAGGCCATTGAGAAGAGCTAGAATTTCCATGTATATATTCGTTGCATGGGCAATTTTCATGTTGAAGCCTAGAATCCACTGACTCTTCTCATTTCTAAATACTCCTCCTATTCCTCCTACCCCTGGATTTTCTAAGCATGAGCCATCTATGTTAAGCTTGTAGTAGTTGGAGACAGGGGGTTCCCATTTGACAAATACAGTTGCCTTGGGGGACTTTATGCTTAGCTTTTTTGCTATGAAGAAAAGCTCAATCGATTTATTGATACGTTGGCTTAAGGTTGGGGGACTTTTTTCCCCTGGAATAGGAACCCATTCCTATAGTTCCAGATATACCATAGGAGGAAGGGGAGGAGGTCAGCCCAAATGAGTTGATTGTAGAATAGTTTTGTGGAAGTTAGTTGCTTCTTAAGCCATGTGAATAGGGATCCTATCTCGCCAGGGTTGTGGGGGACACAGTGAGCATTTCCTGTTTGGGCTCAGATATCCCTTGAGTAGTTGCAATGAAAGAGGATATGCTCAATGCTTTCCGGTTCTTTATTGCAAATGGGGCAGGTATCATCGGGACATATTCCTCTTTTGGCTAACATATGTTTGGAAGGTAGTATGTAACATATGATTAGCCATAGGAAGTATTTTATTTTATTTAGGGTGTTATATCTCCAGAGCCAAGTGAAGTCTCTTGTGTTGGTGTGGGGACTGGCTGAGAGAGTTTCATATGCTGCCTTGACGGAGAAGGTGTTATGGCCTGGTGAGTCCCAAACATATGAGTCATTGAGTGGAAGGGATTGTTTTATATAGGTGCTCTTGACCTTAGTTTCTAACTCAGTAGGAAAGTTCAAGGGCAAGTCTCTAAGGTCAAAAGCTCTGTTTCTAATGATACAGGCAAGATTCTAGTTTTCTTCCTTAGCAGGGAGAGGTCCCTGGATATAATTTCTAATAGTTCCTAGTTGGTTAATCCACTTATCGTACCATAGGTTTTGTCACACCTCTTTTTTTTTGCAGCAACCCTATTACGAGGTTGAGTTAGAAGAGTTTTTCCAATCGAAGTGACATTTTGAAAAAGGGATTATTTATCATTTAGAGTCGCCACTTGGAACTGAGTTTTGGTGTTCCAAGTCACCTTTTATTGAATCCCTTATCAAAAGGAAGATTTGACTCCTAATTCATGGTCTACGAAAACAGAAGATTGAGTAAGGAATTCTGTTGACCGAAGGGAAGGTGTAAGGCACCCCTCGAGTCCCGTGGTTCTAGCACTGTCGCTTTATTGACTAATATAAGGCTTAAATCAACTTTTAGCTATTCTTTTATTTTTATTGATTATGGCTTATTTATTACCACTTAATTAATTATTGTATTTTTGTTAATTATATTCACCAAGATCTGGTACACACACAAGGTATTCTTTGAAATTAAATGTTAAACCAATGTACAGAACATACACATAATTATAACACAATAATTTTAAATTTAAAGACATCGAGACGCAGGAATGCGCATACGACCCTTTTATTACTTAAACATAATAATCCAAGGTTCGGGTATTAACACATGGGCTAATAGTGTATTTAAAATATTTAATTATTTTTTCTCTTTTAGATTCGAGATATATATTTGTATATTATATTATTAATAAGATTATTTTACCAACGTTGCACGAACGCATACCTAGGTTTTAATTTTGGGAATCACAATTATGTTACGCGAACATATACATAATCGTGTTGGATTAGTTAAAAGGGCACCTAAAGCACTCTAACGGTGTTCATTATTCTTCCCTTTTTTCTATATTTTGAAATTGTTGTGAAGGCCACGTTTTGAAATCATTTGGTTGAACTTCAATGAACTAAGAGTGCAAATAATCAATTTCCTAAGCCAAACCATTAAAACTTTGAGTCTGAAATGCAAATCAAATAATATGACAAAGAAATATTAAACTTAGAATGTTCTTGAGATTAACTCTTCAAACTGAAAATAAATATATGGTGAACTCGTAATTCACGTTGTACATTCAAGAATTCAATTTCTAATCATCATTAGTGAATATATGGTTAATGGATATATTACTTTAAAAAGATTTAGGTACCAAGATAATTAAGTTACAATTAAAACTAAGATGCACCACACTTCTAAACTTCTGAAAATGTTTACGAAATAAGTCTAAATGGACCTCAATGCCTTGGCGTAACAGTGTCATATTAGAGTCTGTTTACCCAAGATTAATCACCAATAACAAACTATCCATTTACAACTTTATGCATAACCAAATGAAAATAAGTAACTAAATTCTGTCAACAATATTAACAAAGAAAGCAATTTGCACAAACAGAACACAATAACAGTGTGAACATTATTAAACCAATCCGGATTACAAAGTTGAAATCGAACAGTACCGTAAGACGGAAGTAATCTGAATGCTTTATATTTTCCAGATCTCTTAGCTCTTAGCTAAAGAGAGGAGCTTGGACCAGTATCGGCACAGAAACAACAGCGAAGTCGAACGGCGGAACCGGAAATCGAACGAGGACAACTCCAACCTCAAGCAAACGTCATGAGTTTAATACCCAAAAAAATCGAAATGAAAAAGAATAAAGAAACAAAAGCTTTCTCCTTTTTCTAATATATCTATCTTTAATTTTGTAACACTAAATCTGAAATTTTCAAGTTCCGTATACTCTATGTTTGAGAGAGAGGCGTCTTTTTTCTGTCCCTTTATTTTTTTGTGCTCCCGTCAGTTTTTTTTTTCTTCCCCCTTTTTTTTCTTTTTGTTTTGTCTATTTATAGAATAAGGTGGATGAAGTGGTTGGTCAAATATGATATTGTATGGGAGTAGGAGTATGTGATTTTTAGGCTAAAAATTTGGGGTTAGTTAGCTAATTTAAAAAAATCAGATTTTTTAGATAAAGTTTGTTATCAACAAACTTTATCCTAACTTTAGCTTCAAAGTTTTATTTTTAATTAAACAAATTCGTTTTTTTCTTTTCTTTATTTTTTTAAACATTTTTTTTTTGTTTTAATTTTCTAAATCTTACATAAAAGATGGTAACGTATATATATATATAT
>ML385915.1:0-60891 GCA_005239525.1 Nicotiana knightiana
AGCTCTTGTATCGCACTTGAAACTATGGTTTTGAAAATTTCAATCATTGTCAATGATTCATTCACATTAGGGGCTATGGTTAGTTCCAATTGATGCTGGTCGAGGTCACCAATAGTACAGCCAAATTTTTGTGGAATCTCTCATAGGGGTGGGGCTTATTTTGTTTTGCTTGAGGACAAGCAAGAGTTTAAGTTTGGGGGAGTTGATAACTTGGATTTTTTCCTCGTTTCCTTTCCCTTATACGTGAATTTTGGATACAATTTTACACAAAATAGCCCTGAAAGCTTATACGTTGTGCTTGTTGCAGGATTGAACCAGAAACGAAGGCATTCAGTCTAAAATCTGCTCAAAATAGAAGTGAATCTGGCACAAGGAGCAAAACCAACAAAGCTGCTCAAGACAACAAGGCCACCACGACCGCGGTGCATTTCCAGTAAGTCAGAAATTCAAGCCATCAGCCACCGCAGCCGCGTTCGAAGTTTCGCGGACCGCGGTGGAGTTCCAGTGAGACCCAAAAATTGCAAGTCCCACCGCGGTCGCGGTCGAAGTTTCGCGGACCGCGGTGGAGTTCCAGTGAGGTCCTAACGTTTTCGTGGACCGCTGTCGTGTTATCGCGGTCCGCGGTGGTACTTCAGGGGTATTTTTGTCCGAAAATTTGGCAGACTATAAATAGACTATTTTGTAATTTATTTACGAAAGGGGGGAAGATATTAGCTATTTTTCAGAGTAGAGAGCTCGTGAATATTTTAGGGCTTTTATTTATTTAGCTTTATTCTTGCATTTTTAACATTGAAAACTTCATATTCATTGTTAGGAATCAATTAAATGGGTTATTCTTTTTCTCTATCATTGTTCTCATCTTTGATTATGAGTAGCTAGACCCATTAGCTAGGGTTGTGGCTCAACCCTAATGTGGGTATATAATGGGGTTTTGAAATTAAGGTTGGAAAATTAATGGGTGTTGGCTATTTGGGTTATTTCAAGGTTTTTATTGCTATAGTTAGTGGTTGCAAACACTAATTATCCTTTTCATGACTTGGGTCTTTCTTGAGAAAGAAGACTTGAGTATAGAAATTAGCCTAATAGGAAATTAAGGCATTATCAAGAGATTGGTAGTCCCAATCAAAGGGGTTAAACCTAGAAATGGTAAAACCCTACTTGACCCCTAGTTAACGGGTTAAACCTCGAGAGAGTAACACCCTACCTAAGCCTATATTGCTTGATTATTGGGCACCCAATTGGACTCGAGATAAGCAATTAGGATATAATCACTCAAACTACCGAGAGGTATAGAGTGAGCACCTTCGTGCTTTGGTTATAGCTATATCCCTAGAAAATTCCCCGACCTTAGAATTGAATCCCTTTGTGTATCCACCTAAGCCACAGTCACGAAGTGCCTTTATCAACATTAGAAAACAACAACAAAAACAAAACAAAGTTAATCATTAATTAGCTTACAAACAATAGAATACATTTAGTATAGTTCAACACCAACCAATGTTTAGAAGTGCAATTAGAAACACTCGACCCTTCTAGATCGCCGATACACTCACTCGCATCTATAGGCTCCCTGTGGATTCGATCCCGACCATTCGGGTAAAAGATACACGACCTTTGCCTTCATACTTATATAGCACTATGGGTACAGTTGCTGTCAGTCATCCAGAATACCTGAAGGTCTTTTTACATTTCTGTCGGCCAGTTGCAACAACATAGACGTCGGTCTAGCTCTTTCAATCCCCAAACTGTTGTAGATAGCCAGGGGCATAAGATTAATGCTGGCCCCCAAGTCACAGAGTGCCTTGGAAAAGGCAAAGTTACTAATGGTGCAGAAAATTATGAAACTCCCTGGGTCGGACAACTTTTCAGCAACTGGTCTAGTCACCACAACACTGCAGGTTTGAGTTACAGTCACTGTGGCAAGTCTTGGAAGTCGAATTTTCGGGACATCAAGTCCTTCGTCATTTTTGCATAACCAGGCATCTCCTTCAAAGCATCAATCAATGGAATATTTACCTGATTCTGTTTCAACATCTCCAAGAACTTCTTGTATTGCTTATCTTTCTGGTACTTGGCCAGCCTCTGTGGGAATGGTACTGGAGGTATCTTCTTCCCAATGATTTGGGTTTTCTCTTTGTCAGACACTACCTCTACTACCGGCTCCTGGGCGGTCTCAGCTTCTTTCTCAGCCTCAATATGTGTGTTGGTTTCTTTCTAGGCAGGCTGCATTGTCACCTCTGTCAATCTTGCTGAATCATCTAGCTCAATGGGCACTGGTACAAGTGTCTCAACCTGTCTGCTTTCTCGAGCCCTCTCTTTCTCCAAGTCTAGGTCTCTGGCGTTACGTAAACTCACTGCCATCAGCTTCTTTGGGCCCTGATCTTTTGGATTTACCTGAGTTTCTGAAGGTAATGTCCCGTGAGGATGATTATTCAATGACATCAAAATCTTACCCAATGGCACTTTACCAATGTTTTTTATGATTGACTCATGTACATCTACTCTTTCAGTCACTTTTGCATTTGACCCAATAACCTGCTACATCATTACCTCGAGTTTAGCAAACCCATCTTTCTGTCTCCCATTATGTTGCTGCTGAGGAGGATGATAACCCTGATGCTGATTTTGGTTGTTGTACCCCAGTGGCCTTTGGTAGGGCGCCACTTTACCGTGAAGTCACACGGCTCCCATATTTCCATTGCTGTGTTGCCGCTGGACTGTCCTGTATGGCTAATTTTGCTGGCCCCAATTCTGACCACCCTGTCTCTGGCCCCCATAATTAGACACATAATTCATGTTCTCAGGGTAGTGATGGTGATCGTTTTCAGCATTCCACTGGCTACCAATTGGCTAACTAATGCAAGATGTGCATAAGCCCCCATTGGTTGTATCTACAATGTGCACCTGCTGCTTCTGCCCTGACTATTCCACTTTTTTGGTGAGTATGCTCATTTGTGTCATTAAGGTGGCCATATTTTCAGCAAGAGTGTTGGCTGGATCTAAGGCCACTGAGTGAACTACTGGAGTGATAGGTTCATTCCTGGTTGTCCACCCCGAATTCTGTGCCATCTTGTCAAGCAGGATCTGGCTTTCTCTCCATGATTTTCTCAAGAATGCTCCACCAGCTGAAGCATCAACATTAGCCTTCACGCTATCTGCTAGATCCATGTAAAACCGCTTCCCCAACATCTGCTCTGGAATATAGGGGTGCAGACATATAATCAACATCCCTTTGAATCGTTCCCATGTTTCTTGCAATGTTTCCGTTGGTTTCTGTCTGAAGCTCAAAATTTCATCAGTTTGCTGAGCAGTCTTGTTGGGTGGATGAAACTTGTTCACAAATTGTTTGACTAACTCCTCCCATGTATTGATAGAATTGATAGGGAGTGAATTTAGCCAAGTCTGGGTTGCTCCTGTCACTGAGAATGGAAACAACAACACCTTTATTGCTTCCTGAGTCACATTGAGTTGCCTTTGAGTTTTGCAGATTGACAGAAAATTCTTCAAGTGCTGTTGAGTATCTTCAATGTATGACCCCGAGAATAGTCCCTTGTTTTGCAACAACTGCAGCATATTATTTGTGATTTGAAAATATTCATCCTGTATCTGAGGGACTACTATCACTGTGGACAAATTCTCTGTTGTGGTTTGTTCCCAGTCATATAGGGAAGCCTCTGGATGTGCTGCTGGGTCTACCATGTTATCCCCATTATTGTTTTTGTTGTTCACCAGCTCTGCCATGTCTAGTTCAGGTTGTTCAGTTGATTGTTGTCGTTTGCTTTTCCGGTTGGCCCGATTCAAGGCCTTGAAAACTTTCTCGGGATATGATAATGCTTCAAACACTTCACCAGTTCTCAATGAGTTTCTAGGCATGCACCTGTACAACCAAGTTAGCAAACGTTAAAATTTCAATTTATGGATTGAAAAGGAAGAAAATTGATTACACTAAAATTTTTTGTATTTCTTTCAACTGTAATTGATAACACTGTTAATGCCCCGGCAACGACGCCAAAATTTGATCACGCCCAACTATGCCTTATAAAAAGGACAAAGCGGTCATTGCAAATATAATCCGGGTATTTAGCCCAAAGTCGAATCCCACAGGGAATTAACCTATCAATTACTTTTGCCAAACTCACTAAATTCTCTGTAATCAACTTCCCAGATGTTTTGAATAACAATTGGTGATATTTCTACTAACTATGACTGAATAAGATTAATCAAACTAAGAGCTAACTAAGACTGAGTTGTAAACAAATAAGAGAAGGGTCTAAGGTTGTGATTTCCCCTATTGATGGACTCCCTTCCTGTTATGTGTCATATAGATTTGCCTAATCTTCTCTATCGATCATGAGCACTTTTACTACCGTAACTCTCTCCCAAGTAATTACGACAATTTACTAGACGCACTTTCCTGAGTTACGCTAGCTGGCTTTTATTACAGCTCACTTAGATCGCACCCAAGGTTTCGTTATCCCTAATCNTACCTAAATATGCACTCTCTCCTGAGTAATACATACTAAATAGGCACAGCTAATTGAGCGCCCTTCAATTAACTACAACATAAACGTAGTTGAACAAATAGAGATTAAACTAGGCAAACTATATTAACACAACAAGAAGTTCATCCTTAAACAGGTTCTATCAAAATCCTAGACTAAATAAATTAGCTACTCATAATTTTTTTCATAATAACAACAACAAAATTCATCATGAATGATAAAAACACAAGGAAGTAAGGTAGAACTCGATGCTGAAATTTCCTCCTTGCCTCTCCTTTCCTTGAACAAAACTAATAAACCTTCATATTCTCTCTTTTGGGCGAGGTGGACCTTTTATAGGTTAAGTGGAATTTCCCCCAAACTTCCAAGTTTACCCCTGAAGTTACCACGTTCTTGGACGGACTAGCGCGGCCGCGCTCGAGCCGCACTAGTGGCCGCGCTAAATGCAATATGCACTGTCCCGTTTCTTCTGGACTAGCGCGACCGTGCTTGGGCCGCTCTAGGGCCACGCTAATGGCGCTTTATTCTTCCCTATTTATTCTGCTCTAGCGTGGCCGCTAAGGCCACGCTTGGCCCACGCTAGATCAGGTCAGCTATTTTTCTCTTTTTCTCTTCCTTATTTCACACGTACTCAACTCCGAGGGGCTTTCCTTGCTTTAATTTAGCTCTAAACTCTGTCATGTGTCCTCATAAGCACGACTTGCTCCTGCAAAACATAAACTTCACAATTAGAGCCATTTTATCGTCATTTAACCTTCTTAGAACAGTGAAGCATAGTAAAGTTGGGATATAAATAGTCGCTAAACTACATGAATTTGGCCTATTATCAGTTGGCGCACTCCATTTTCTCCAGAGATGCTTATTTGGACATGTATTGATTAGTCTGGCAGGGCCCTGTCCCGACCTTTATGGTATTTATCTGCTCTTAGAGGCTTGTAGACATATGTCATGTAAGTGAAAGGTTGTATGGCCTTGTTGACCTATATTCAGTGTATAAGTGATCATTTTGGTCTTATAGGCCAGTTTTTCATATGTATAAGTTTGGATTACATGTTGGGTCTTCCAATGTCGAGTATTACCTCACGTTTTATTCTACCTATCTCATGACAGCCTCTCCGGCTCATTTACCTATGATAGTATGATATGAAAGATACGTTAAGTTGGTACCCAATTGAGTAAGGTACCGGGTGCTCATCGCGACCCATCAGTTTGGGTCGTGAAAGCAAGATGGGCTGATTGGCTTCGAAAAAGGAGATTTCCCAGGAGAAACTGGACTCGGCAGAGGTCTAACTTCGATCATGAAGGAGAAGGCTGAGGTCCGGTATCGAAAAGTCGAAGACCTCCAGTCTCAACTAGGCTCGGCCGTTGCCGCACGGGATACCCTCGTCAAGGAGCTTGAAGCAGCCAAATCAGCGATTGAAAAGACTAGTGCCGACGCTAAAGAGATGGTGGCCCAATATAATGCCGATGCTGATGCAGATTAGGAATGCCTAAAGGCCATTGTCAAATACGTGAAGTGGAAATCTCGGAGGGAGGTTCTCGAGGAGGTTCATGTCTGGGGGTTCTATTTATCGTCCGAGATTGAAAATGCTAAGAGGCTCGAGGCCGAGGATAAGAAGTTGGCGTACCCCGAGGAAGAGGAAGATTTCGAGGGTTCGGGCGGATCTGAGGACGGGGAAGACCTTGATGGTTCCAGTGAGGAGGGGGGATCCGACGAAGATCAGGCTTCTTAGGTGTCTTGTAGATTTTCCTTTTCTTTTGTTCTTTTGTATTTTTTTAAGGCCGTTGGCATTTGTAAAAAGTTATGTGTATATACAAAGCTTTTCCCTTTGACAAATTTCAAGCTTGTTTCTTTTTGCTTCTTTCTTACGATCGCAGAGATTTTTAATGCCTTAGCACGTAATAATTAGGTCTTGTTCGGGAGTTTGAACAATGCTCGTTCTTCGTATTATTTTCTTAAGACTCGTGGGGGCTCGGTGTGACTGGAAGCTTTCCCCGAATTTTTTTTAGATTATATTTTTGCCGAGGGTAGCCTTTGAACTGGTTTAGAAAATTTGAAGGCCTTATGTTTTGGTTACGTATCTCGGACGTCTCCGAGCCGTTCTAGGATGACCATAGCCGTGGACTTTGAAGTTTGAGCATTGCCTAATAGGTTTTATGCCCCCAGCTTCGTAGCCCGAGCCGTCTGGGCTCGTCCATAACGGCAGTCCCCGAGCGGGGATGATCTCTTGGATCTGGACAGAGGTGGCCCTTGGGCCCGTCATCTAAGGAAAAAATACAGTAATTTTTTAAGAGACAAATATGTATCTGCAAGGTAGAAACTTTCTTTTATTTCTGTGCAACATACAAGATTGCAAATGTGTACAAGCTTCATATTATGACTTAAGTGGTTTATGTGGGCATGACTCATTTGATTGTTTGGACCTTACAACAAATCCTATCCACCAAGTCCAGACTCGTTTGAACACGAAGTTTCCTTCATTGCTAAAATCATTACCTGAGGGTAACGACCCCAGTATTCGAGGCCGATCATAGAGAGGGCTCGGATACTGTTGATGTGAACCTTGACTCCGGGTTATAGCCGGTCTTTAATTTTAAGTTAGCACGATCCACTATTGCCTCGTTAAAAACCTTGTCAGAAAACCCATTTAGGACAAACCCGGTTCAAGGAAAAAGAGTGCAACGCATGCTTCCAGGCCTAATAGTTGCATTATTCCTTGGTCGTTACCTGCAAGCATGAGTCCAATTCGTAATATATTTAAAGAAAATTAATGAATGGGGTCATACCTTAGCATTAGTATCGTTTTAAGTAGGTTATGTTCTTGTTGTTCGGTAGCCGCCCACCGTTCATCGTTTCTACTTTGTATTTGATATGGACCTTCCCAGTTTGGTCCCAGCTTCCCTTCGTTCGGGTTCTAGTGCTCAGTGTCACCTTTCTCAGCACAAGGTCCTCGAGATTGAAGTGTCAATGGTTGGCTCTCCGATTATAATATTTTTCGATTAGCTGCTTTTGGGCAGCCAATCGGACGAGGGAAGCCTCGCACCTTTCGTATAACAATTCCAGGGTCGTACTCATGGCCTCATCATTCAACTCATCGGTCGCATGTCGGAACCCGAGACTTGGTTCTCCTGCTTCGATTTTATAAGAGCTTCAGCACCATAGACTAACGAGAACGGGGTGGCCCCGATACTGGATTTTGAGGTCGTACGATATGCTCATAGGACTTCAAGCCAAATTTGCTTCCATTTCCCTTTGGCTTCGGTCAACCTCTTTTTGAGGTTTTTGAGTATGGTTTTGTTCGTGGACTCTGCTTTCCTGTTTTCACTAGGCTGATAGGGCGTTGATAAGATCTTTTTGATCTTATGGTCCTCAAAAAACTTGCTCACTTTGCTGCCGATGAACTGCTTCCCGTTGTCGTACACGATCTCGGCTGGCATTCTGAATCGGCTTATTATGTGGTCCCATATGAAATCAATAACTTCCTTCTCTATGACTTTCTCAAATGCATGGGCTTCTACCAACTTAGAAAATCATAAATAAGATAAATTGAGCCTTACCGGGCGCCCAAGGCAGGGGACCAACAATGTCCATTCCCCATTTCATGAACGTCCAGGGTGACAAGACCGAATGCAGTAGTTCCCCAGGCTGATGGATCATCAAAGCATGCTTCTTACATTCGTTGAATTTTTCGAACTCCTTTGCGTATTTTCCATGTCGATCCAGTAGTAGTCGACTTTGATTATCTTTCGAACCAACGACTCGGTGACCAAATGATTCCCACAGGTGCCCTCGTGAAATTCCCTCAAAACATACTCGGTGTCCCCCGGTCCTAGACATATGGCGAGTGGGCCATCGAAAGTTCTTCTAAATAGGGTATCGTCTTCAGACAAGCTGACTCGGACCGCCTTCGTACGCAAAGCTCTCGACTCTTTAGGATCCGAGGGAAGTTTTCCAGTCTTCAGGTAGTCTATGTATTTGTTTCTCCAGTCCCAAGTTAAGCTTGCTGAGTTTATCTCGGCATGGCCTTCCTCCACTACCAACTTCATGAGTTGTACGACCGTCCTTGAGTTGAATTCATCATCGTTGACTGACGATCCCAAGTTAGCTAGAGCATAGGCCTCACAGTTTTGATCATGAGACACATGTTGTAAAGTCCATTCCCTGAACCGATGTAACATCACCTGTAGCTTATCCAGGTATCTTTGCATCCGTTCCTCTTTGACTTCAAACGTCCTATTTACTTGGTTAACTACAAGGAGGGAATCACACTTAGCTTCGATCACCTCGGTTCCCAGGCTTTTAGCCAGCTCGAGGCTTGGAATCATGGCCTCATACTCGACTTTGTTGTTAGTCAATTTTACAGTTCTAATACATTGTATAACTACATTACCCATCATTGGATTTAACACGATGCCAAATCCCGGACCCCTTTGCGTTCGAGGAGCCATCCGTAAAGAGGGTACAGATTTCGAAAGAGGTCCTCGAGTTAAAAAAAAACTCCTTCTCGACCTCGGGAATTAGGGTCGGCATGAAGTCGGCCACGAAGTCCGCCAAAATTTGAGATTTGATGGCGGTTGGGGGTCGATATTCGATATCGTATCTGCTAATATCTATGTCCCATTTGGCCAATAGTCTCGAGAGCTCAGGTTTATGAATTATGTTCCTTAATGGGTAAGTAGTCACAACACATATGGGATGGCATTGAAAATACGGTTTTAGCTTCCTAGAGGCGCTTAGAAAAGTGATTACCAATTTTTCTTGGTGAGGATACCTAGTTTTGGCTCCTCTTAGAGTTCTTCTAACCTAATAGATAGAAAATTACGTACCTTCCTCTTCTCGAACCAGGACTCCACTTACCACTACCTCGGATACTTCTAAGTACATGTATAATTGTTCATCTGCCTTCGGAGTATGAAACAAAGGTGGCCTCGAGAGGTACCGCTTGAGTCCCTCCAAGGCTTGTTGGCACTGTGGGGTCCATGAGAAGTTATTCTTCTTCTTTAACAGTGAGCAGAACCGATGGCTCTTATCGGAGGACCTCGAGATGAATCTACCTAAAGCGGCGATGCACCTGGTTAACCTTAGAACAGACTTGACATCATCCACAACGCTGATGTTCTCGATGGCCTTTCTACGGGTTCAACTTCATGTTGTATTTCTTCAGTATGTTGAAGGTTTCCTGCAAATGTTTTTCAAATGGTCCTCTACTCGTAGGGACTTAACTAACATATCATCAATGTAAACCTCCATTGATTTTCCTAGTTGCTCTTCGAAAATCTGGTTTACTAGGCGTTGGTAAGTGGCACCGACATTTTTTAGTCTGAATGGCATTACATTACAATAGTAGGTACCGTATTTGGTGATAAAGGACATTTTTCCTGTTCGTCCAAGTTCATCCGAATTTGGTTGTACCTGGAGCAGGCATCGAGAAAACTGAGGATCTCGTGGTCGGCCATTGCATCGATCACGCGGTCGATGTTTGGCAGAGGGAAATAGTCCTTGGGGAATGCCTTATTTAAGTCTTTATAGTCTATACACATTCTTAATTCATTCCCATTTTTAGGGTCTATTACTACGTTTGCTAACCAATCTGGGTACTTAACCTTCCGGATGGACCCTATTTTAAGGAGTTTAGATACCTCGTCTTTGACGAATGCGTGATTGGCTTTGGACTGAGGCATCTTTCTCTGCTTGATCGGACGGAATTAGGATCTAGGCTCAAGTTGTGAGTATTTATCTCCGGCAGAATCCCTGTCATATCAAGGTGGGATTAAGCGAAACAATCTATGTTATCTATAAGGAATTAAATGAGTTTTTTTCCGAGCTCGAGACTTAACCCCATGCCTAGATATACCTTACGATCGGGCAGGTGTTCGATCAATATGAATTGTTATATTTCTTGGACCGTTGATTTGGTGGCGTCGGAAGCATCAGGGACTATGAAAGACCTAAGAACTCTGTAGTCGTTGTCCTCACTCGTTCCCCCACTTCTCCGATTCGATCGAGGCTGGTATTGGTAATTGCTATTTGGTTTCCTCTTTGTCCACCAGACTTAGACCCTTTGATGTTGAAAGTGCGGATACCGGGATCATCTCATTGACCGCGATCATTTCCTTCGCAGTAGGTTGTTCTCCATAAACTGTTTTAATCCCTTCTAGCATCGGGAATTTAGCACCTGGTGTAGCATTGAGGGCACTATCCTTATGCTGTGAATCCACGGTCGCCCTAGCAGAGCATTGTACCTCATATCTCATTCGATCATGTAAAAATTTTGTTTCCTGGATGGTTCCGGTGGTGTTCACTGGTAATGTTATCTCCTCTATAGTGGTCTCACATGCCATGTTGAATTCGTTTAGAACTTTGACAGCAGGAACGATTTGGTCTTGTAGACCTAGTTGTTCAAAACCCTCGATCTAATGATGTTGGCTGAGCTACCTGACCAATTAACACACACTTAACTCGAGATTTTTTTATGAGTACAGATATTACTGGTGCATCGTTGTGGAGATGCATGATGCCTTCAACGTCCTCGTCGTTGAAAGACAAGGTTCCATCTGGTACGTAATCTTGAGTCTGTTTTTCCCTCGTGATGGATACTTGTGCGCTTTAACATCGGCTCCTGGGGAATGTTGACCCCTTCGATGATCATGTTAATGACGTGCTGAGGATCCTCCTGCTCGACCTGTTTACTAGAATCTCTATTCCTGAAATGGTTTTTGGCTCGATCGCTTAGGAACTCACGGAGGTGTCCGTTGTTGAACAACCGGGCCACTTCCTCTCTCAATTTTTGACAATCTTCTATTCTGTGGCCGTGAGTGCCATGATATTTACACATTAAGTCGGAATTTTGCCACGCCCCAACCTCGGGGAGCGCGACCAGCACTCTACCGAGGGGACCCGGTCGAGCAAGCCTTGCAAGCATATCCTACCCGACTCAGTTATATTCAAAAAGGGACGCATCACCGTTCATTAACCCGGGGAGAGATCGGTTATATAAATATGCATACGTTACTAATTCATTCTTCCTTATATACCATATATGATAGTCAAACTCCCAAAAGTACATTCAGTTTACGGTTAAGAGGAATAAGGTTAACACACAACTAGATTCGATAACAATCCCCACTGCCCATACATGACCCACATAAACGTCTACGGAGCCTCTATAGATACAAAAGACAAAAGTGACAACGCCGGAAACAAGGCCCCGACTATACCTCAAATATCGTAACTTATACAAAAGAAGAGCATCATATACTACACATGACCCCGGGAAGAAACGTGGCTCATCAAGGCTGCTGTGAGGAGAAGGAGTGAGGGCACCACTATCGGTGATCAGCGCTATCTGCAATAGAACCACCTACATCCATTCAAATAAGTAGCTCCCCCGGTAAAAGGGACGTTAGTACCATCGAATAATACTAGTATGTATGAACAAACTTTACTCTAAGATAGAATAAGCAAATAAATAGGTAGGAGAACAGTCATGGAAATCACATAGCACTTCGCAAGAATAAAGAATCACAAGTAAGGGGTCACAATGTTTCTCATTTCGTCATTCCATCCCTTTTGATTAATAACCTCTTAATGCCAAGTGCCCCAATTTTTAATACCACCGTTTCGTTTTCACACGGAGTCCGGTCTCTGCCCCACCGGCTAAGCCATCCCAAGTGAGACATAACCACATCGTCATTTATGTTCATGTTCCCGATGTAAATACCACCATGAGTACATCATGGAGTCCGATCTCGGCCCGATCGGCTAAGCCATCTCACCTGAAAAGTGAGACATACCAACATCATATTCCATACTCATACTTTCGATATAAATACCACCATGTGTACATCATGGAGTCCGATCTCGGCCCGATCGACTAAGCCATCTCACTTGGGACATAACCATATCAATTAATTATTCGGTTCACATTTCCTTTCCCATCATTTATCACATAGTCCTTATCACTTGGACGCGTTTTATAGATTGGGGTTGTTTCCCTTTTCGTTCTTTCATTAGTGTTATCCTTCATTTTGATAATATCCTTGGCGAATTGTGCACATAATAGGAGGAGCATAAAGAATCATAAATTCACATTTTCAAGTAGCATGGTGACATGGTCAACAACTTGAACAAGCAGGGAATAGAATCTTTCGTCTCAACACATTAGAACAAATAATTCAAGTATGATCAAGAAAGGGACTCATACCAAATACCCAGACACCAACGAGATGATTCTACGAAGATTAGAGTTAGCCATACATACCTCGACTATATCTTATCCCTAATTCCTACGACGATTTCTGGAATCCTTTAGCCCTTTCAATCTATTTAACAAATAGCACAATCAAATCTTAATTAGGAATTTGATCATAGACTTATCTCATTTGAGCATTGCACCTATTATTACGAAATTGCTAAGGTCACATTCCCCATTTCTTCCTATTTTTGCTTTTTCCTACCCTCACTTAGTTTAGAATCCCATGCATGCAAGGTCCCTACCCTTACCCCCATGAACTAACCTTTCAATGGCCCAACTTAGCTATAGCATGAAATTTAAAGCTAGTGCAGTAGAGACTTACCTCTTAGAGTGAGAAATTGGGTACCCTATTTGATTATTCCCAAGCCTTTAGTGATGAGTGAGGATCAAATGGGATGGAAATGGAACTCTCTCTCTAGAACTCTTCTTATCTCACTCTAAAATACCAGGGTAATGACTTAAAATGGTGGGGAGAAGGTGTTTTACTGATCTGGGGTCGGGTTTAAAAATTAGAAAATAAGGTGCCCCGTCTCAAATATGCGATCGCATAATGGAAATGCGGCCCGCAAACCTACCGCAAAATGGCCTCATCCGACGAAAGCAACTGCTCGGGTATGCGACCATTATGCGGCTCGCATAACCGTTATGCGATCGCATAATGCACCACATAACAGTTATGCGGTCGCGTTATGCGTCACATAATTCCCTTGGCATCAGAAATCCCATTGCGGATTTTTGTGACCAATATGCGATCCGCATATCAATTATGTGACCGCATAATTGGTCGCATATTTGGCCTTAAACTCGGCCAAACCCCTGAACCATTCCTGCGATCAATTATGCGACCACATAATGGGCCGCAGACACGCACTATTTCGCGAACATTTTTCTTCTAAGTACATAGGGTACTGTTCAATCAAAAGGGTTCGAACGACGACGAGCTTGAGTTTTCTATCATTAAACACATAAATCAAATATGGGCATCACGAAACACCGATTTTCTGGGTAAAATTTTACAGGGCCTCACAAATTCTTTTGGGCTGGATCGGACTGTAGAGGTCGAGGCCACTTGGTGTCTTTGATGCATCTGATGGCAGATACAATGGCAGCAACATCGACATTGAAGTTGTACTCCGATAACCTCAGCGCTTCCTTAGGCCCGGTGGGCATGTTAAAACTGTTTTTGATCATGAGTCCCCAGTTATTTTTACCACGATTTCTTCTCCTTTCACTTTTAACAGAGTTTCATCCAAACCCGTTATCCCTACGATCACCCTTGTACGGTTGATGCCGATATCTATTCGACCTTAATTCATGATCAATGTCTTTTTTGGATCTGTCACTAGCTCGAATGGGATAGACAGACCCAGAAGGGGCCCCAAGCTAATCATCTTCAACTCTAATTTTTGATTGATACCAATTATGCACATCAGCCTAAGTGACAGCCAGATATTCCACCAGATTTTGCTTCAACTGCTAGGAAGCCAATGAGCTTCGAGGATTGAGTCCTTGGGTGAAGGCTTGAACGATCCAATCGTCTGCCACCGGTGGCAGGTCCATCCATTCCATTTGAAACCTTGACACGAATTCCTTGAGAATCTCATGTTGTCTGTGTTTTACTTTGAAGAGGTTTGACTTCCTGGTCTCGACCTTGATGGCCCCGACATGTTCTTTCATGAAGGAGTCTGCAAGCATAGAAAATGAGTCTATAGAATTAGGGGGTAAGTTGTGATACCATATCATATCTCCCTTTGACAAAGTCTCCCCGAACTTTTTCAGCAGGACGAACTCGATCTCATCATCCTCCAAATTGTTCCCTTTGATGGAGCATGTGTAGGAAGTCACATGCTCATTCGGGTCGGTTGTTCCGTTTTAATTAGGAATCTCGGGCATGCAGAACTTCTTCGA
Source organism: Nicotiana knightiana (assembly GCA_005239525.1). NCBI lineage: Eukaryota > Viridiplantae > Streptophyta > Magnoliopsida > Solanales > Solanaceae > Nicotiana > Nicotiana knightiana. The sequence goes on from ML385915.1 coordinate 14,666, forward strand.
AATTGGTTTCGGTGCTGCGCTTGGAGGAAAAAGCTTTTGAACAAACTTCTTGGAATCCGAACCCATCAATATTGGTGGTGCTCTTGGGATTTGATCGATCCTGGAATTGTAGGTCTCCACCTTTTTGTCAATGGATTCGATTTTCATCTCCCTCGATTATACCCATTTTATCAAAGCTCGACGTCACTCGACCTTTCCAAGATCAGTTCGCTTCTGCAAGTGGATTCTTGGGGCGGCTTTGGTTCGACCCTGCTGGGGGTGCGGCTCTGAAACTGTAACTGAGCTATCGTTTCCTGTTAAGCCTGTAGCATTTCGAAGATCATTCGCAAGTTGACCCCGTCTCCTCCAATGTCTTGTGTTTTTGGGCTGTCGATCGGGCTCCACCGTGGACGCAGTTCTCAGGATCGGTAGGCAAATTCGTGTTGATGGCCACATGTGAGTTAGCGTCGATCGGGTCCGCGACAGGAATTCCGATGGGGTCAACAGGTGGTACCTCGTCACTGGGTACCATATTGTTATTTTCGCCGTGATGACCGGACTCGGCGTCTACATTTAGAGGGACGGATTGGGAGTTCGGCATTTTAAACTTTGACCTGAAATAAAAAACACTTCAAAGAACAAGTGTGATTAGGGTGTGTTATGGAAATTTGTATCAAATTGCCACTATTATCCTTAACCCCATGATGGGCGCCAAACTATTTACCCTCAAAATCGGATAATAATTAAATTTGTATATGGTTTTAAGGATATGTGGATTAATTCGATGCAAAATGATAAACTAAGTTAGAATGGACAAGTAAAGATATAATAATTTCAAACCACACAAGTGATGATTCCAACCTTGGTGAAGCATTCACCCTCGATCTGGGATTACTCAATTTTGATGAACTAGAGAAAAAGTTTACAATAACAACATAAATAATAATATATTGCCTTGGAATGTGTGTTACATACTGTCTAATTATCAAACCCGCGTTTATATAGTAGGGGAATGCTACTCTAAATACAACTCTATAAAAGGTAAAAAATCTTCTCTAACTGATTGCCGGTTCATCATCAATACGTGCCGAGATCCACGCCGTAATATTTGGCCGGGCGCGGATATTACGACCTTCTGTTGGTCGTGTTCGATTACCCGAAGTCTTCCAGGATTTGAATCGATCTCGACCTATGACCCCGATATTTTCGAAGGCAGACAACGTGCCTCCGGATTCTGACTCGATGAGACTTTTACTTCGATCCCCCTCCTTCGAAATTATCTTCGAGCCCGCTTTACCTTAATGAAGGTCGGAGTATATCATAAGTCCGGATTTCACCCGTATACAACTAAAATATTTTGAACACATAACTTTTGAGGTGCGAAAATAAGTCCAGGTTTCTAGTAAATAGCTTGTGGAAAGGAGGGTGGATTCATTTATCTCGATGAAAGACTTCTTTTTGAAAATTTTTTAAAGAAAGTAAATGAAATAGTAGTTTAGATTTATGCCTCAAATGTGTCTCACACGTTGCTGCTCCCTGGTCCATCAATAATGAAGTTTTAAAGTTAATATTTGATCTCACACCAATCATATTATACTTATTGGTGGTGTTTGTTAAAAGTAATTTAAAAGCCTTAATCACAATCTACATATAAAAAAGAAGCAATTTAAATATTATATGATGTCATTTATTTGGCTTAATGATGCACGATACGTGCAAAAATGATGTAGTAGGACTATTGTCTAATTAACAAATGTGCTTAAAACTTTCTAGATGGAGAGGATTAGGTGTACCAACAAATCATTATCCAAAAATATTTACGTCTATACAAATTGCATGACGGTCACGTCTGAACCAAACATAGAAAAAATTATTATATTTGTGATTATTGCATGAGTACTGCAGGTTAAACCTTAGAAAAGAATAAGAAAACCAAGGTGAAGGGCTTATTTTGCGATTAATTCCGAAATATTATAGCCAGAAAACACCAAGGTTTTTCAAGTCAATTCGTTTTTAATTACTTGGGACAAGACGCGTTTGTGTTCCAACACAAACTTTATATCTGTAAACCTACACCTGACAAATAATATATACTAGTAATGCATGATTATATGCACTAATTAATATGTGACTTGTAAGTAATTTTCTTTATAATGATGATCTTATATATGAATAATTTGTGATCATCTCGATTATTACAACAAATACAAATTATCTCTCATTTAAATGCAAGTATCATGCCTACTAAAGCTTGTGCAGATTACAAGAAATTATTTATCTTACAATATAAATCTTGATCTTCCATAATTTTCATCCCACTTTGTTGCCCACTAACGCATGTAAGTATTTTCTTTTTAATATTTTAAAAAAATAATGGATGCCAAAACAGCCGAAAGTAAAAAAGGAAAAAAAAAATGGAACTGGCTAGAAATAAACCGTACATCACTACAGTGCAAACTATTCTCGTTGATATTCTTTGAAGTGTCTTTATTTTCATCATTATATTCGTCGATTACTATATTGGAATATTTATCCTAATATTTTGCGGTTACTTTCCTTGTCATTCTTTATTGGTGGTCACCACCACTTTATAAGATGATCAGAATTTGCCAAGCCAGCAAACTAAAGTAAGCAATTATTCTTGCACGATCTATAAATACATAACACATGTTTTTAATTTTTATATGCATTAATATTACTAAATCATAATTTGTTAATACACATTTTTGTTCTAATTGATAATTAATATTTATATATATATATATATATATATATATATATATATATATATATATATATGATTTTACATAAAAATGGAGTGTGAGTAAGTTTTATCGTGATAACTCGCCCTCATTGCATTTTCCTTTTATGGACTTCAATTTGCTTTTTCTATTTTCGAAGTAGTCTAGCAACATCTATATTTTATATAGATCCATATTGGCAACTTTTGTAAGCTACAAGTAAGGCTTCTTTTAATATTCATTGGTCAACTAAAACTGTTGGAAGGTGTAACAAACTTAGATTTAGAAATGAAAACCAATATTTAATTAGTTCCCTAGGCAGGTTCTTTTTAGTTGCTCTCCCCTCAGCTGCCCTAGATCAAAGTCTCAAACAATAAAACCTCAGGTCCCTCTATATCATATGATGGTACATGTGCACTATAGGTCTGGTACCTTGTGCTTTAAACTATGTATTCCATTAAAATTGCTAGAGTTGTAATTATTAAGTCACTTTCTTTTTGGTGGAGCAAAGCAAATACTGAATTGGTTTTCTTGATTTGGAGGTATAATACCCTCCACAAATCTAAGTTAAGAGACCATTTGAACATTACCAAAAAAATATGGGTAAATCTTCTATCTAAAGAGAACTCCAACTAACTTATACTCCCTCCGTTCATTTTTACTTACATTAAATTTTCATTTTTACTTGTCACTTTACGCGTATCAAGAGAATGACCAATAAAATATGCATCAATTAATATGAGTATCATGGTAAATTATACACTTTATTTATTATTTTTTAAGGGGCGCGAAAAGTCAAAACTCAACGGAGGGAGTTTCTCGTTGTTCAACAAACCATCATCTCTTATGCAAATAAAAGCATAAAAGTAAAGCCAAGAAAATGAAAGAAACTAGCTGAGCTAGCAACCTAAATGAATTCCAAAAGTTGAAGAATCTGAATTCTGAATTGACACCTCAACTTGCTGTCCCTTTAGTTCCTCTGCTTTGCTTACCTTTCCATCTAAGACCCCTTAGCTTACACTCCTCCCCCTACCTTGTTTTCCAACAACAAAAAGAGCAAAAGAAGGCAAAAACACTTGATGGGGTTCTTTCTTTTCTCTCTTTGTTTCAGAAAAATGGAAGCTTTGTTGATTATGAGTACTAGTTAGTAGTTAGGCTATAGTGCAGAGGTTTTAGTGAACATGGGATCTATTGGAAATACAAATCCATGGGCACCTTTTGATAATTATAAGGATTGTTCACAAGGGATTTGTAGTGTCTATTGTCCACAATGGTGTTACTTCCTTCTTCCTCCACCTCCTCCTGATGATGAATCAGATGATTCTGCCACAGCTTTTTCCCCTCTCATCATAGCAATCATCGGTATCTTGGCGAGTGCTTTCCTTCTTGTGAGCTACTATACAATCATCACTAAGTATTGTAGGAGGAGGAGGAGCAGAAATGCAGCCACAGAATTAGAAGCCAATCGAAACGAGACGCCTCAAGATCAATGGCAAGTTGCTACTGCTGGATTGGACGAGTCAACTATTAAGGCAATCACAGTATGCAAGTTCAAGAAAGGTGAAGGATTGGTTGAAGATACTGAATGTGCTGTTTGTTTGAGTGAGTTTCAAGAAGATGAGAACCTTAGGCTTTTGCCTAAATGCAGCCATGCTTTTCATTTACCTTGTATTGATACTTGGTTGAAATCTCATTCTAACTGCCCTCTTTGTAGGGCTAATGTAGTATCATCTCCTAGTCAATCATTACCTCCTCCTATTCCTTCTTCAGCAGCTCCTCCTCATTCTTTAAACATAAATGCTCTTCAATTTCAAAGACAAAATGATTTGATCTTAGTGGTGAATGATCACGAACAATTTCATCGCGAAGAAGTTGTTGTTAGCCTTGTTTGTGATGTTTCAACAAAGAACAGCTTAGGGGAAAATTCTGAATTCAGAAGGTCAATGTCCTTAGGTACATTTTCAAGCCAACATTTTCTACTAGCTGATATGCTGAGAATAACTGAAGATAATGAGGAAGAATTTGTCCGCAATCCTGTTTCTATGAAAAGATCTATCTCCACAGGAAGATGCACATTCTCAGGACAGAATAAAGGCAAGGACTCTGTTGTTCTCTGTTGAAACATATTTTTAAGTCTTGGTTGGAACTTTGTAAATTCTTGAAATATACCAATTCTGATTTTTCTTCAGTTCCGGAATGATTATCTAATAAAAGTTTTAACTTATAGAAAATTGTTATACTACTTTTCTAGTTAGAGTTTGGTTTCAATCCTTAAACAATAGGAATGGCAAGTCTCAATCCTTGTTTATAATACTTTGTTTCAGATATATTTTGGTTCTTAAAAGAGTGTCTTGTTCCAGATTGTACTAAAGTCACTCAAGTGGTAGGACCTCCCGTACCTCATTGAATGTAAAGTTCAAGATTTTTCTTTTAGTAACTTGTAAGAACACTGAAGAACACATTGGTCACAACAGACATAAAAAAAACATGCCCCACTATAAGAATACAAAAAATGTTCTAATAGAGGTGTTTGGAACACTGGTTTTGAACATGTCAAACAGGAAATCCGTGGAATTGAGGGGTCAGAAACAGAAATCCATGTAAATACAAGTGTCAATTTGCCTATTAAGCTAAGAATTCTCATGTATGACTAGCTGTAAAAGGAAATCCTCTTGACCAAACACATGTTCTTCCTTATTGATTCTGCTTTGCTTTGTGAAGCTGTTGCATTATCTGATAATTGACACCTTTAAAAACTAAGGGGATCTTATAACCGTATACAAGCTGTCCCAATGGTAATATTAATAGAGGAATTTTCTAAAACCATTATTGTTTAGTGGCTATTAACTTCGTATAGCTATCATTTACGTAATTACTTCCTATAGCTACTATAAATTGTTACGGTAGTGTTTTTGTTGTATTCGCGCTGCTGTATTCATGAATACAACAGCAAAAAGCGCCTAAAAAGCTACGCAATCCATTTGTACGCGCATGTATTCATATATATTCGCGCCATGTATTCAAGAATACAGTAGCAAAAAGTGCTTAAAATCATGGCAATCCAGTTGTACACGCATGTATTCACACTGCTGTATTCATAAATACAGCAATAAAAAGCGCCTAAAATCAGGGCAGTCTAGCTGTACGTGCATGGATTCACTTGTATTCGCGCCAAGTATTCATGAATACAGCAGCAAAAAGCGCCTAAATCAGGGCTATCCAGCTGTACGCGCATGTATTTACATGTAATTGTGTTGTTGTATTCATGAATACAGCAGCAAAAAGCGCCTAAATCAGGGCTATCCAGCTGTACGCGCATGTATTTACATGTAATTGTGTTGTTGTATTCATGAATACAACAGTAAAAAGTGCTTAAAATCAAGGCAGTCCAGCTGTATGCGCATGTATTCACATGTATTCGTGACATGTATTCATGCAGTAACGACAATCACCTTAAAAATAGGTATGTCCAGAGAGGAAAAATATAAATAGCGTATTTCATACCTTATTTCATGCCTCAATGGTAGCATATACCATAAATACTTATTTTGTTATAAAATATAAAAGGTAGCTATAAAAAATAATACTTTAAAATGATTTGATTTATAATAAATAAGGTGTCTACCTTTTCTAATTGAGGTAAAATTTCCTAATATTAATTAGTACACTCATACTAGTTAGGACACTTAATTAGTACAAGGCAAGCCCATTTTTATTTGTCTTGAACTCTTTTAGTACTTATGAGATTCTTAAGATTTAAGCTGGATAATTAACAAACCTCATACTGAGGAGTTGGATATTTGATGGGAGCTTAGGAGTTGGAAAGGGCGATCCGCCCCGAAAATAAAGTTTCTTTTGATTTCTCATCCGGTATTTGGTATTTATATTGGGACCCGATTAAATTCGAATTCTCGTCGAAAAATCCTACATTGGGAGGTAAAACGCTCCCTAACAAAGGCGACTTCATATTCAGGGACTCGAACCCGAGACTTCTGGTTAAGGATGAAGGAGTACTTACCACTCCACCGTAACCTTTGTTGGTCTCCGAAAAAAAAGTTAATAGCCATAAAATGGTATTAGGTGTTGGATAATTTTAAAGTAGTGATTTAGGGTGCTTAAGAAGTACTTCTTCCGGTCCATAACTGACCAATTTGTCTTTTTATTTTGGTCCAAAATAAGTGTTCATTTATATAATCAAGAAAAATTTAATTTGTTTTTTCCAAAATTGTCTTTATGTACGTATTCCTAAAAAATCTTTTACTCCTTACATTAACTATGCTATAATATTTAATTAAAAATAATTTAATCAATCTAACTATTTTTATCTAAAATTTTATATTTCTTTAACGAGTGTGCCCAAATCAAATACCTCATTTATGGATGGGAGATAGTAATATATACACTTCCTCAAAATTCATAACATGCCATCATCATTACCAATGTTTATTTACGTGCATAAACATGTGCTATCGAAACCGGCCAACACCGACACGTCTTTTTATTTTTTTTTTCTTTTTTGCATTATAATTTATATTAGTAGCTAGCTAAATGTTGCTTTTTCTTATAGATATTACCATTAAGGTTAATACTCCTACTACTTGTAGTCTACTTGGGCAAGTTTTTCCAAGGCTAAAAGTATTCTTTTTTAAATATTTTTTTTCAACGTTAAAGTGTTTGACCGAATTTTTAGAAGAAAAAAAAGTATTTTTTAGCTTTGGAGAAGCACAAAAAGGTACTCTCTCCGGTCCATAATAAGTGATCAATTTGCTTTGTGCACACCCTTTAAGAAAATATAAAATTCTAGATAAAAATAATTAGTGTGACTAAACTATCCTTAATTAAATATTGCAGCATAGTTAATGTGAGGAGTAAAAGACTTTTTAGGGACACGTACATAAGGATAATTTTGAAAAAATAAATTAAATTTTTTTTTGATATAAATGGACACTTATTTTGGACCAAAATAAAAAAGCAAATTAGTCACTTATTGTGAACCGTAGGGAGTAGTTTCTCCCCAGAAATACTTTTTTGAAAAAACACTTTTGAAAAAAATACACTTAAAATACTTTTTAAAAGTATGGTCAAACACTAATTGTTGCTCTAAAAAGTGTTTTTTTTTTCAAAGTTGAAGTGTTTGACCAAGCTTATAGAAAAAAAAAGTATTTTTAACTAGAAGCAAAAATAGTTTGGGAGAAACAGAAATATATAGGTTCTCTCCAGAAGCACTTTTGAGAAAAATATACTTAAAAGTACTTTTTACGGCTTGGCCAAATACCAATTACTGCTCAGAAGTATTTTTTTTAAATTAATGTCAAACACAAACTGTTTCTCACCAGAGGTAATTTTGAAAAAAGCGCTTTTGAAAAAAAAAAACTTCTCAAAATAAGCCAATTTTAGAAGTGTGGTCAAACAACTATTAGTTCGACAAAGAAGTACTATTGGACACAACTATATGTATGCACTAGTATATATACAACTATATGTATGCAATAGTCAATTATAAATTGCGTCTTACCAAAAGTACTTTTGAGAAAAAACTTCCCAAAATAAATTAATTTTAGAAGCACAGCAAAACAGGCTATTAATCAAGATTTCTTAACAATTTACATGGAAAAGTGCAGTCGGTAAGCTAATTTACTAACATCCCACCTTCTTTTCCAAGTTTGTCCATCAAAGCCTGATAGCTTAGAGCCCATTTGGACATAAGAGTTTTTTCACTTTTTTTTCAATTTTTTTTTTTGCGAAATCAGTGTTTGGCCATAAAATTTTCAATTTTCAAATTTCAAATTAAAGATGAATTTTGAAAATTTGAAAAACTCCAAAAAGTTTTTTACGAATTTTCACTCAAATGCTCACAAAAATTCAAAAACGATCCAAAATTATATTCATGTACAAACACAATTCTAATTTTCAAATACCATTTTCACTTGTTTTTTTTTGAATTTTACAATTCTTATGCCCAAACACCCACTAACAACTTGTTTGGATGGTTGTTACGTATCGTTTCATAATGTATAGTATCGTACTGTATTGTATGTGCTGTGTCGTTTGATAAATACAATGTTTGGATATATTGTGTCATTTTTCATCTTTACATGATATCATACACCAGCAATATGAAGAATAAACTTGCAATATTATAAAGAAAAAATTATGATATATGGTAAAACTATTATATAAAAAGGTAGGGTAAATGATAAAACAAAATTATTTAATAATAAGGAAGGGTGAGATTGGAAGAAAAAGACAAGGTAACGATGCGACCACACCAAATCGGTCGTTACATAAAGTGAAATATTTTGTCGTTATGCAACAAAGGATTTAACGATACTATACAATAAAATTTAAGTAACAATCGAAACAAACAACGTATTTAAAGTAACAATAAGATATAATATAATGGGTAACAACCATCCAAACAAGCTGTAAGTCTTTGTTTTAGTGTTTTGCCAAAAAAGTTTTAAACCCTTTTTGTCAGACTGATTAACGAGAAAATAGAGGATGGATCCTAGTTGAATATAATAACTACTAGATCTGAAGTTTGTATATATCGATGAGGTAGGGTCGTGCCCGGTATTAATGAATGCCAACTAAAAATGTTCAATGATTGTCAATTAATGTAGCAATGAAAGTATGCAATAAATATAGATAATGACAATAAATGTAATAAGAAGGAATTCGTCACCCAAATGTTAGATGACTTGGATGATTCTCTTTTCTGACAACAACGTGAGATAATAGAAAATGAAGATGGATAAAGAATCCTTGGATATTGTAAATAAATGATGTATATTGAGAAATGAAATTAGTGGACAAGACAAGCTTTTGTATCTTCTTTATAGTCAACCCTTTACAATATGTTCCTATCAGAAAAGTGAAAATCCCCTTTTTGTTCCTTATCTCTTCCTATTTATAGAGGATATTCTTAGGAAACCCTAAAAATTACGAGTGAAGGAATATTCTCACTATTCTAAAACTTATTCTAACCGTTGTTGTTCTTCGATCTCTACACGACCTCGGCACTAGTCCTTCTCTAGGCAGCTCCTCGCCACTGAGCCGTGGTCGGCTTCGACCTCGACCGCATCTCGCCCATTTGCAATCATTAAGTTCAGCCTAAATTTTGACCAATACAGTTAGTCCCTCCGCTTTTCGAGGTCATCCTATTGGATGTTATCGATGAGCGGATTCCGTCTGCGACCGATCAAAGGAAATTTGGTTGTGATGACTGAATGGAACTGGTCGATGTTGAACTAGTGATGGTCTCTTATAGGGTCATGGTTGGCGTGACTGACGTAGGATGATGGCATGGCCACACGCGTCATCATTACGCGTCTTCCCAATGTAGTGTATCGCTACCTGTGCCTCTGTTGCTTCGATTTTGGCGCCACTGACGGCTCCTTGCCTCGACTCAGGCGCTACCATACCCTATAAATAGAGGAGGGAAGGTTCAATTACCGAAACTTTAGCATTTCCTGTTCTATATGCACTTTGCTTATTCTTCAGCTTCTTTTCCGATCTTTGTTAGTTCTTTTAGTTTCAGCTTCCGATTTCTTTTTCGGTCGGTACTTTCTTTTTTTGGCTCCACCGTACACACTTTGTTACGAAAAATGTAAAATTCTCCTCATACTTCTGACACAGTCTCCGATGCCACCCTGTTATCGATAGCCATTCCTTCCAGCGGCGGTGAACCCATGGTTGAGGAAGATGAGAGCTTCCCCGCTGTGGATGAGGTGGTTCCTCAGAACCCTTCGGTTAGGAATGACTTTCTTAAAGAACCTACCCATGCTCCTTCTCAGGTACTCTCCGAAATAGGGCCGAGTCAAATAGCCGCCCTCCGGTCTAAGTTCGGTATCCCTCCTCACATCGATATTGTTCCGGCGTGGCGCGACATGATACAAGTTCACCGGCCTGGGTATTGCGCTTTCTACGTCTACCTGTTCTTGGTGGGTTATTCTCTTCCTCTACCCCCACTAGTAGTGGAGTTCTTCCATTTTTACGGCGTCTGCCCGACACAGTTCTCCCCCTACTTGTACAAGGTTTTCTGATGCTGGCGAAGTTAGTAGAGTTGGCCGGCTGCGAGATCTCTATTCGCCATCTGCTACATCTCTTCTCCCCCAGTTTCTATAGAGGCACATTGATTCATCTTCGACATGGTGGGACTAAAGGATTGGTGGCCAGGATGGATGATAAGGCGAACCGGTGGTTCTGGTGTAAATACTTCTTCATCAAAACCGAGCACTTAGTGGCGGAACCGACCGGGTTCCCCCAGCAATGGAACTTCAATCGTAAGGGTCTATTGTCATTTGCCATATGTTTCTTATCATCTCTCTTTCCTTTTCTTTTCTTTTTCTTGTTCTCGACTTACTCATGGCTTTTCTGCTTTCAGCTGAGAGGCGTCCACCTTCCCTCATTTTTGACATTGAAGGTTGGGTAACTCGCGTTTTACCCTATATTGTGGGAATCTGCGACTGGGCATCCTTTCACAGGCGGTTCAGGCCTACACCCTCGTCCGGTAAGTTTTACTATAACTTGTCGCCGTTCACTGCCATCCTTTAATGTGATTTTATTTCTGTGCTAGGCCGGCGAGATTCCAAGAAGGCGAAGGCTCCGGTGCCTGCAATTTTCCAGGTTGTCGCCTCGGCTGGAATGCAATTCATACTTGTCGAGTCTATATGAGGGGATCGGACTGAAGCTCTATTATTGGGGGATTCCGCCCCTCAGGTTGTTTCTACGCCCGATGAGATCTCTTCTCAGCCCATCCTGCACCTAGTCGACGAGTTGTCTCACGCCGAGGAGGAGGCGTCACCGAGGAAGAGACGAAAGGTGGAGACTAGGAAGGCCACTATTATTGATTCTGAGCCGGAAGGGATCATCGCCCTAGAAGCGGAGTTGGTGCCTTCACTAAGTATCGAGGTTGCTCCTGCGCCGGGTGCCGTCATGGAGGGGAGGCCATCCGCGGTAGAGGGAGATCGTGGTAGAGGGGATCCTACACGGGTTGTCGAAGTTGGCTCATCATCATCGATTAGGAGAGATAGAGCCGTTCCTATGGAAGACGATGGGTCTGGCTCCGACATCGACCCTGATGAGGTATGGGCCTTCGTGGAGAGGGTTACTCATGTAGAGATAAGGATGGAGGGTCCTAATCGGCACATAGTCATCCCTGTGAACTATAACCTCTTGGTCGACTCAGAACGGGCAGCGCCGTCCTTTTCTCCTTTGTGTGCGGAAGCCGAGAATAGGATGTTGAAAATTCTGAGAGGTGAGGACCTATCTCTAGGTATATCGGGCATGGCTTTGCGAGTAAGTTTTACTTCTCTCCCGCTAAGTTTATCCATTTCACATGCGCTTTTTATTCTTGCTGACTTGCCTTCTTTTGTGTGTTAGACTCTCATCTTGGAGATTGAGCGTGACCGGCGAAAAGATCAAAGGACGGCTCTTTTCAAGAGGATGGAATCCAAGTATAGAGAGTATCACTCCAAGCACCGAACTCTGGTCAAAATCATTGGCGAGGACGGTCAGTTTCAGTCGTTTTGCGATGAGATCAAGCAGAAGGAGAAAGATGAGGAAATTATGAGGGCCATCAGCCGGTGCAGCGTGTTGGAAGGGACGCTGAGGTCTGAGGAAGATGAACTTGAGGTGATTAAGGAGGTGATGGCTGAGAATGCGGACCTACAGGCGCAGGTGGCGTCCTTAAAGGTCGAGCTAGAACAAAATGAAGCTAGGGTCGTCAACTTGAGGACGGAGTTAAGCGCTAGGGTCGAAGAGCTGAGCCTAGCGGAGAAAACCAGGATGGTTGTCGTGGCGAAAGCGACAGCTTTAGGTGGTACCCTATGTGTTTGTAGGTCTGAGCGAGCTAGTGAAGCGGAGGCTTCGCCGCTCAAGGTGGCAAGGTTGGAAGAATGGATTGAGGGTTTGGAGGCAGAGCTGTCTGGGCTAAATGAGCAAGTCGTCACCTTAAGGACCGAGAAGGAGCAACAACAGGCCCATCCGTCTACTTCTCGCACTTCTGCCGATCCTAGTGTGTCACGGGAGTTGTACGAGATGTGGGTTCACGCTGAGGCCCAACTTGACGTATATAGGTCTTTGAAGGCGGTCGAAAAAAATTTTGAGGCAGAGTTTGAGGATGCTCGTGTCAAGGTACGCGCAACTCGTGACGCCTGCGGTTACGACCCTGGTACACCCCGCAGGGACGATGATGAAGACTCCTTGGATGGGCTTGCCTCCGACCCTTGGTATGATGATGAGTATGTCGGTGATGCTGATTGATGCAACATGAAGCCTTTGTACTTGTTTTTTTTTTGTGTTTTGCTGTTTATTGTGGGGGCGTCTCTCAAGCCCTTTGTAAAATGTATTGGAGTTGAACAATTGAAATGGAACAATTGTCTTTTTGCTGTGTATTTTTGGATTTCCTTTTGTTTTTCCGTTGGTGTCTTCTTTTATGAGTAAGTCCCTGTCTTTCGGTCAATTGGATGTAAAGTTGATTTGGACGAAGTGTAGATTGATTCGAACAAGGTCGAATGTAAATCGATTCGAGGTCCAATGTGGACTTTAGAGAATAATTCAAGCGAGGTCGAATCTAAGTTAATTCGAGCAAGGTCAAATATAAGTTAGTTCGAGCGAGGTCAAATGTGAGTTGATTCGAGCGAGGTCAAATGTAAGTTAATTTGAGCGAGGTTGAATGTAAGTTGATTCGAGCGAGGCCGAATGTAAGTTGATTCGAGCGAGGTTGAATGTAAGTTAACTCGAGCGAGATCGAATGTAAGTTAATTCGAGTGAGGCCGAACGTAAGTTGATTCGAGCGAGGTAGAACGTAAGTTGATTCGAGCGAGGTCGTACGTAAGTTGATTCGAGCGAGGTCGAACGTAAGTTGATTCGAGCGAGGTCGAACGTAAGTTGATTCGAGCAAGGTCGAACGTAAGTTGATTCGAGCGAGGTCGAACGTAAGTTAATTCGAGCGAGGTCAAACATAAGTTGATTCGAGCGAGGTCGAACGTAAGTTGATTCGAGCGAGGTAGAACGTAAGTTGATTCGAGCAAGGTCGAACTAAGTTGATTTGAGCGAGATCGAATTTAAGTTGATTCGAGCGAGTTCGAATGAAAATTAATTCGATCGAGGTCGAATGTAAGTTGATTCAAGCGAGGTCGAATGTAAATCGATTCGAGGTCTAATGTGGGCTTTAGAGAATAATTCGAGCGAGGTCGAATCTAAGTTAATTCGAGCAAGGTCGAATATAAGTTAGTTCGAGCGAGATCAAATATGAGTTGATTCGAGCAAGGTCGAATGTGATTTGATTCGAGCGAGGTGGAATGTAAGTTGATCCGAGCGAGGTTGAATGTAAGTTGATTCGATCGAGGTTGAATGTAAGTTAATTTGAGTGAGATCTAATGTAAATTGATTCGAGCGAGGTCGAGTGTAAGTTGATTCGAGTGAGGTCGAATGTAAGTTGATTAGAGCAAGGTCGAATGTAAGTTGATTCGAGTGAGGTCGAATGTAAGTTGATACGAGCGAGGTCGAATGTAAGTTGATTCGAGCAAGGTCGAATGTAAATTAATTTGAGCAAGATAAAATGTAAGTTGTTTCGAGCGAGATCGAATGTAAGTGGATTCGAGCGAGGTCGAATGTTAGTTAATTCGATCAAGGTCGAATGTAAATTAATTCGAGTGACGTCGAATGTAAGTTGATTCGTGCGAGGTCGAATGTAAGTTGATTCGAGCAAGGTCGAATGTAAGTTAATTCGAGCGAGGTCGAATGTAAGTTGATTCGAGCGAGGTCGAATGTAAGTTAATTCGAGCGAGGTCGAGTATAAATTAATTCGAGCGAGGTCGAATGTATATTCTCTGTGTTGGTATGATTGTGCAAATTTGGTGGAGTTGTGTAAGAATGTTGCATACTGCTTTGTTTGTTCATTCATTGGAGAATATTACATGTTTCTGTTTGCCCCATACATACATTTGAGAAGTCCCAATCTATCAAGTTCCTTCATCGCTCGGCCTGGAGAAGTAGTCGATAGGCGAAGCGGTGAATGCAACACCTAAACTTCGAGACGCCCTCTTCGTCACCTCATTAAAAACCTCCCTGATAAAACCCAATTGGGAAAAAACTCGGATGAGGGAAAAAGAGTACTACTTGGAGGACATCTATCTTCAGAATTTGAAGTATTTGAGGTGGGCGACATTCCAATTGTTTGGCAGTAGCTTTCCCTCCATTGTTTCTAGTTGGAATGACCCTTTGTGCTGTCGCCGTGATTTTGTATGGCCCGTCCCAATTGGTTCCTAGTTTACCTTCCCTTGGGTCTTTGCTCGCTTATGTTTTGGCCTTGAGTACATAGTATCCGACCTTGAGTGACCTTACTTTGGACTTTTTGTTGTAGTACCGTTCGTCTTACTGTTTTTGAGCTATCATTCTTATGTAGGGCATGTCTCTTCGCTCATTTGATTCGTCGAGGTCTTGCTTTCTATTCTCATCATTGCTTGGTCTGCTCTAGTTGGAGTATCTCAAAGTTGGTTCTCTGACTTCGACTGGTATCACTGCGTCAGTCCCATAAACTAGTGAATATGGCGTTTCTCTTGTGCTTGTTTTTGGCGTTGTGCCGTATGCCCATACCACTTCTGGTAGTAGTTCCGGCCACAGTCCCTTGGAATCTTCAAGCTTCTTCTTCATGATGTTTAGTATTGTTTTGTTTGAGGATTCTGCTTGACCGTTGCCTGCAAGATGATATGGCGTGGAGAGTATTCGCTTGATGTGCTATTTCTCGAAGAATTCGGCGGTCTTTTTCCCTGTGATCCGGTGTCCGTTGTCACAACTAATTTCTTTGGGGATGCCAAAGAGGCATATGATGTTCCTCCATATGAATGTGATAACTTCCTATTCACGTATTTGGGCGAATACACCTGCTTCTACCCATTTGGAAAAGTAGTCAGTTAAAACCAAAAGAAATCGTACATTACCTCGTCCCGCTGGAAGTGGTCCAACGATGTCCATTCCCCATTTGATGAACGACCATGTCTAT
Source organism: Nicotiana knightiana (assembly GCA_005239525.1). NCBI lineage: Eukaryota > Viridiplantae > Streptophyta > Magnoliopsida > Solanales > Solanaceae > Nicotiana > Nicotiana knightiana. The sequence continues at coordinate 30,395 of ML385915.1, forward strand.
GTGACTGCGTGGAGGTGCTCGCCCGCTTGGTGGATCATTGGGGCGTATTTCTGGCACTGCTCGCACTTTCTAACGAAGTCGACAACTTCCTTTTTAATGGTGGGCTAGTAATAGCCTGCTCATATGAGGCATCTGACGAGGGCTAGGTTGCCGGTATGGGCTCCACAGTGGCCTTCATGTACTTCCTCGATGACGCGCGTGGTTTGGTTTGGCCCTAGGCATTTCGCCAAGGGGCCGCCAAACGTTCTTTTGTACAAGTCATGGTTGATGATGTTGTATCTGGCTGCCTGCATTCAAAGTTTCTTGGTTTTTTTTTATGGGAGCACTCCCTCCTGCAAATATGACATAATACATTTGCGCCAGTCCCAAGTTAAGTTTATAGTGTGTACCTCAATTTGGTCTATTGACGAATGGAGAAGGGTGACCACATTTTCTTTTCCGCTTATGTTCTTGGTGGCTGCTGCTAGTTTGGCGAGACCGTCCGCCTCGTTGTTTGGTGCTCGAGGTGTCTGGTCAAGTTGACATTCATCGAACTCGGGCAGTAGCTTATGAGTTTTTGCCTGATACTTTTGTAGCCTCTGTTCTTTGATCTGGAAAGTTCGTTTGACTTGGTTGATGACGAGTTGTGACTCACATAGGCGGATGACTCGTTGTGCTCCATACTTGAGATCTAGTCTTAGTCCTACAATTACGGCCTCGTACTCAGCCTCATTGTTAGTCATATCGGAACACCGTATGGACTGGCGGATGACTTTGCCTGTCAAAACTTCGAGTACGAGTTCCAGTCCAGATCCTGACGCATTGGAGGCGCCATCGGTGTACACGACCCATAGATCAGGTAACTTGGGAGAGGTACGGGAGGTTTTCTAATCCACCTCGGTCATTATTTTGGCACTGAAATCGGGGACAAAGTCTGCGAGTACTTGCGACTTTATCGCTGTTCGCGGCTAATATGTTATATCGTGCTCGCTTAATTCGATGGCCACTTGGCCAATCTCCCCGACAACTAGGGTTTATGTAGGATGCTTCTAAGGGGGAAGGTCGTGACCACCGAGATGGGATGTCATTGAAAATAGGGTCTAAGCTTTCGTGAAGCTACGACCAATGCCAGGGCTAGATTTTCGAGGTGGGGGTACCTTGTTTCGGCATCGACTAGGGTTTTGCTGATGTAATAGATTGGAGATTGAGTACCTTTGTTTTAATGGACCAAGACTGCACTTATTGCGATGTGTGATACAACCAGGTAGATTCGGAGACGCTCACCGGGTTCTGCCTTGGCGAGTAGCGGGGGCGATGACAGGTATGCCTTTAGTTCTCTTAGGGCCTCGATTCACTCGGAATTCCATTGGAGTCCATTATCCTTTTTGAGTACGTTGAAGAATTTGTGTCATCTGTCAGAGGATTGTGAGATAAACCTTGACAGGGCGGCTACGCGACCGGTCAGCTTCTGCACCTGTTTCTTGCTGGTCAAAATTTCAGGTATTCCCTTTATGGCCTTGATTTGGTCGGGATTGACCTCAATGCCTCTCTGCGACACCAAAAAATTGAGGAACTTCCTAGAGGTCACGCTGAAGGCACACTTTTTGGGGTTCAGCTTCATGCCGTATCGCCTAAGTATATCGAAGGCTTACCTCAGGTGGTCGATGTGGTCTTATTTTTGATTTGACCAACATGTCATCTATATAAACTTCCATTGTGTAACCGAGTTGGTTTTTGAACATCTTGGTGACCAACCTTTGATAAGTCGCCCTTGCATTCTTCAACATGAACGGCATGACTCTGTAGCAGTATGTCCCTTGGTGGGTGATGAAAGTGGTCTTTTCTTGGTCCTCTTCCTCCATTAGGATTTGGTTGTAGCCCGAGTAGGCGTCCAAGAAACTTAATAACTCGTGCCCCGTTGTTGCGTTGATTAGTTGATCGATGTAAGGCAACAGAAAGGAGTCTTTGGGGTAGGCTTTGTTTAGGTCCGTGAAATCCACGCACATGCGCCATTTCCCATTTTTCTTTTTCACCATGACCACATTGGAGACCCATTAGGAGTACTTTGACTCTCGGATGGAACCATTGGCGAGCAATTTTTCCACCTCTTCGCGGATGGCCTCGTTGATTGTGGCATTGAACTTTCTTCTGATTTGCCGTACCGGCGGGTAGAGCAGATTGACGTTCAACTTGTGTGTAGCAATGTCTTTCGGGATACCTGGCATATACACGGGAGAAAGCAAACAGATCGACATTGTCAATTAGAAATTTATGAAATTTACCTGGTTCTGAGAGTTTATGGCCGATGTAAGACTTTTTGTTGTGGTCTTTGCTATCTAGTTGGAGGAGATCGAGGTCTTCTACCGTTGACCCTGTGGCTCCCACGAAGTCGTGGTCCTAGATGACATCTTTTTGTTCGTCGAGTTCAGGCCCCGACTTCGTAATTTCTATGCTCCCGAGCCCTCTCCTTTTAATTGTTGGGTGTATGTGCAATCTTGGGCGATGCGGTAGCATTCTTAGGTTGTGCGCTGTTCATCACTGATGCTGAATATTCCCCATGTGGTAGGGAACTTGATGACCTGATATAAACTGGACGGGATGGCCCTCATGGCGTGTATCCAAGGTCGCCCTATGATGACGTTGTAGGTTGTGTCTTGGTTCATGACATGGAATGTTGTTTCAAGGGTGACGCCCTCGGCCAGAACGGGCAATATTATCTCTTTTGAGGTTCGTTCAACTGCGTTGTTAAAACCTGTTAGTGTTATGCAGTGTGGTGCTATCTTGTCCTCGAGTCTCATTTGTGTGAGAACTCGGGGGTGGATAATACACGCTCCGCTCCCTTCGTCTACCATGATTCTTTTTACATCGGTATTTGAAATACGTAAAGTAATGAGAAGAGCGTCGAAGTGAGTAAAGGTCAAATTGTGGGTATCTGACTTATCGAAGATTATACTGTCTTCGAGGTCATCATACCATTTGTGGGGGATCAACCGCTTTAGTTTGTGTGTGGTGGTGAAATTTACGTGGTTGATTGTTGCTTCGTCGCCTCCGCCGATGATCATTTGGATGGTGGGGGCGGGGGAGGGTGGCTTTGGGGGGCCTTGATGTTGTTCTCGTCCATGACCGAAATTGGCCCTTCCTCGGTTGCTCATCAGCTCCTTTAGATGTCCTTGGTGAAACATGTTTACCACCTCTTGTCGTAGGGCTATGCAGTCCTCGGTCTTATGGCCCCACTTCTGATAGAACTCACAGAGGGCATTTGACTTTCTAGAATTTGGGCCGGACTTCATCTTTTGCGGCCATTTCACCTTAGGGCCGAGCTTCTCTAGGGCGTACACTATTTCTAAAGGGGAAACATAAAAATTGTGAGCAGATAAAAGTGGAGGCATACCTCTTTCGTTTCGGTGAGTTCCCTTGTGTGGCCTGGACAATCCTTCGATTTGGCGGGGAGGTGGATGGATGGCCTTTCTGATATATGGTTGGTGACTTTCTCAATTGAGGCATGGACCTGTATGATCTCTTCGACTGTCATTACATCAGTTCTTCCTCGACTCTATTTGGACTAATGTTAGACGTTGAGGTTGACCGTTGAGGTCGTCTTCGTCTGCTCTCACCTCGACACAGTAGGCGTTATGAATTTCTTCCCAGGTGGTGGGAGGGTATTTCATGAGTCTGCTTAACAACTTTCTGGTTGCCCTCGACCCGTTCCTGCTTAACCCGTTTTGGAAGGCTGCCACTGCCATTCCCTATGATATGTTTGGCAAGCTCATTCTTACGCTGTTGAACCGGATGAGGAAGTCTCTGTGTCCCTCTCCAGTCGATTGTTTGATGGAAAATATGTCGTTCACCCTGTATTCTACTTTCTTGGCCCCGGCATGGGCGGTGACAAACTTGTCGGTCATTTCTTTGAATGTCGTTATTGAACGTGCTGGTAATTGTGAGTACCATGTTAAGGCTCCCCCTGTTACGGTTTCGCCGAACTTCTTCAGCAGCACCGACGATACCTTTTCTTTCGAGAGGTCGTTACCTTTTACCGCCGTGACGTATTGAATGGTGTGGTCTTCGGGGTCTGTTGTGCCATCATATATTTTCAAATATGGTGGCTCCCCCTGTTACGGTTTCGCCGAACTTCTTCAGCAGCACCGACGATACCTTTTCTTTCGAGAGGTCGTTACCTTTTACCGCCGTGACGTATTGAATGGTGTGGTCTTAGGGGTCTGTTGTGCCGTCATATATTTTCAAATATGGTGGAATTTTGAAGGTTTTAGGTATGGTATGTGGGGCTACCTCCTCGCTATACGACTGTTCAACGAACCGGCTGACGTCTCGTTTTGGTAGAAGTTTCGGGGCGCCCGGTATCTTATCAACCCTTTCTTGGTGCTCTTTCATTTGGTCACGGAGCGCTTTATTCTCATTCTCCATTTCTTCCATTTTCTTTAGAATGGCTGCGAGCGTGACATTACCTGCATCGACAACGGTGTGAGTGTTACCTGTTGGGTGCTCGTTGATGGTTGTTGTGATGTCCACTCGTGCGGTGCTCCTACTCGCCCTTTGAGCGGGTTTGTCGAGTATGTTGTTTAGAGTACTTGTCAACCACCCCTCCAGTAGGTTTTTCACTGATGGCGGCGCTTCCTCAGTTGTGGACGTGGAGGCTCCCTTCTCGCGTGAAGCGGTTACACTCCCATGAGGGGGAGGTGAGGCACTAAGCATCATATTTTCCTCGTCTTCTCTGTCAACCTTGTTGATAGTGCTTAGGAGGTTGGTAGTGACACCCATTACTGCTTTCAGTCTTTCATCTCCTTTTCCTGCCATTGTTAGCTCGTGCAAACAGGAAAATGATGGATGTTGTTTTTTTAGATCTAGATAAAACCAAAATTTTAACTAGAATTTCCCCACATACAACGCCAAATTATTTTACCAAAAAAGTTTTAAACCCTTTTTGTCAGACTGATTAATAAGAAAATAGAGGGTGAATCCTAGTTGAATATAATAACTACTAGATCTGAAGTTTGGATATATTGATGAGGTTGGGTCGTGCCCGATATTAATGAATGCCAACTAAAAATGTTCAATGAGTCAATGAATGTAGCAATGAAAGTATGCAATAAATATAGATAATGGCAATAAATGTAATAAGAAGGAATTCATCACCCAAATGTTAGATGACTTGGATGATTCTCCTTTCTAACAACGTGAGATAATAGAAAATGAAGGTGGATAAGGAATCCTTGGATCTTGTGAATAAAAGACGTATATTGAGCAATGGAATCAGTGGACAATACAAGCTTTTGTATCTTCTTTATAGTCAGCCATTTACAATATGTTCCTATCAGAAAAGTGAAGATCCTCTTTTGTTCCTTATCTCTTTCTATTTATAGAGCATATTCCTAGGAAACTCTAAAAAGTAAGAGTGAAGGATTGAATATTCCTTCTCACTATTCTAAAACTTATTCTGACCGTTGCTGTTATCCGATCTCTACACGACCTCGACGCTAGTCCTTCTCTAGGCAACTCCTCGCCACTGAGCCGTGGTCGGTTTCGACCTCGACCGCATCTCGCCCATTTGCAATCATTAAGTTCAGCCCAAATTTTGACCAATATAATGAGAACCGATGCTTTCAAAGGTACATTATCCTTACTTCATTAGAGTTTGCCCCTAGTTGGCATACTTCATTTAATTATTGGGGGCCAACGTGTTTTATCAAATAATTTGAGGACCAATATCGATATTAAGTCATAACTTAGGGAAGAAAATAAAAATGAAACCTTATATAATGGAGTGATAATCTCACTAGTACTAGGTGCTTGTACAAATATTTGGCTCGATAAAAATTCAGTAGTTCGACAAAGAAGTACTATTGAACACAACTATATGTATGCATTAATATATACAACACGTCTGTAAAAAAAATTACTTTACAAACTTTTGGAATTTGAGATTAAGGGTGTGTTTGGTAAAACAGAAAATATTTTTCGTGGAAAATATTTTCTTGAAAAACAAGTAGTAATTTTATTCATTTTCAGGTGTTTGATACGCAAATTACGAAAAATAACTTCTCAAGAGTATTTTGAAATTACCGGTAAATAACCTCTTCCGAGCCACAAGCAACTACGTACCCAACTAGCCAAGAACTTACATTTGAACCCATGTAGAAGCAAAATCACTATACCTCTTATGCTCCTCACGCCAGTAGAAAATACACATTCTTAACCGTGGTAGAAACCATCAGGAACTATTCGAATCCCACTTGTACAACACCCAACCATCAAAACTGAATCCTTCTAAGTCAACCATGCTACGCAGGTCACCAACACCCAATAGCATTGCTAGGAAACACATGTAGAAAATTCCTACTTTACACACACTACTTCCATTACTCGAGTCATTCTCAACTCCACCTCTGCAGGTCATAACTGATCCACCAGTATAGCCCAAACTGAAACCAATACAGCACATCATCGGGCAACCAACTAATCATTAGCAGACTCCCCCACTTGGCTCAAAGCCACAGATCAAAACAAACAGTAACTCACAATGCCCATACGCTATCACTGCCACAATACCACAATGGGATTCAACTAAATCCTTCATACGCTCATACATAACTCAAACAATTAAACATCCCAAATCATCTCCAACCTCGCATTCACCATTTTCATAGCCGTGCCAACTCCCACAAGTGATCTAACTCAATTTGCAACATATATCAATTACTGATAAAAGAGAACTTGCTACAAAACAACATAAGAGGTCTTCCCATACACTCATGACTCGGGGCCATATACCAACTCCAGACAGAAATCAAACGCTCAACGGTTCTCACTACATATCCAACCAATCCCTTTTTGTCACAATCAGGCAATATAAACACATCTCACCCTCAAATCACACTCACCACATAGTCATCTAGTCACCAAGTCTCGTCAATAAGGACACCAACGGACATATAAGTCCCCAATACATATGCTCACACAATTGAAATCTCGGCACTCAAGCCACAGACAAAAATCCGGCCTCAAGTCCTCCATACTGGCCCCAAGAATACTAAAATCACATACCATTCATGGAAGTCACAAGCCATCGATGCACGGCTGATACCGAGCGCTCACGTGCGCGTTTGAATACATGAAAGGAGTTCAAAGAATTACGCTTCAGGTTGAATCAATGGATTCGCAGGACAAGAGTTCGAGAATGTGAGATTTTTCCTAAAGGTTCTGCAGCCTCTCGAAGATAAGTACAGACGTCTCCGTACCGATCCGAAAGACTCTACTAAACCTGCTCATGACTGGTGAGACCTATTTAACCTAGCTCTCTGATACCATCTTGTCACGACCCAATTTTGGAGTCGTGATGATGCCTGTCGTGGAACCAGGCAAGCCGCCCTTTTTAACTAAGCTAAATTCAATTCCAGTAAAAATACAATTTTAAACGAATTTATTGATAATACTAAGAATCTGAAGTTTAAAAACAATATTTGAAAAACTAAATTTAAACCTCCAACCCCGGATCCGGTGTCACTCAGTCATGAGCTACTATAACATAAAGCAAAAGAAAAGGAGAAATGGACAACATTGTCTCAAAATAAAGAACAACAGGTAGAATAAGAAAGAGAAGACGAGGTCGCGATCGCCAGCTGCTACCTCGAAAACTCCAATGAAAACTCTGACAGTTGCTCAATATCCACTACCAGGTCCCGATGTACCTGGATCTGCACACAAGGTGCAGAGGGTAACATGAGTACACTAACTCAGAAGTAACGAACCCAAACTATGGGCTGAGAGGTAGTGACGGACTAAACCTCAATAATTAAATCATCAATGTACAAAATTTAGGCATGTTCACAGTTTATCAAAAAATAACAACATAATATGCTAGATATACCTCCATATGTTCTACATGCCAATATGTCATAGTGTGAAAATGCACATAGTGCTCACAACTCTCCCACAGAAGTCCACTCAATACTATATATGGCTCTCAGGCCCAGGGAAGTTCCATCCCAGAATATGCATAAACACCGGTGACAGTAGTCACTCCGTACTGAGGAAAAAGGCCAGCCCAGCCCCCACTGAGAAAGTCCATCTCCAGAATACAACATTCGGACAAGATCCATGTCCAGGGACGATCCATCCCTCACATAACATCCACTTTGGACACGATCCATCCCCAGGGAAAATCCATCCCTCACATAACATCAGCTTCAGACAAGATTCATGTCCAGGGAAAATCCATCCCTCACATAACATCAGCTTCGGACAAGATCCATGTCCAGGGAAGATCCATCCCTCATCATCAATACGCTCATTAGGGGTGTAAAGACTCCAGAGGGGACCTAGTGGCCCAAGCGCCATATCAAGCCAACAAAGGCATGATTTAAATATCGCTGCAATGTGCAGTCCATTCTCATAACTGTCTCAATAACAGGCTCTCGGTCTCACTCAGTCATTACTCTTCAGTCTCACTCACATGGATCACATATGCCTCCATCAGCCCAAAACAATGATAAGTATGCATATAATTAACAGTACTGAGACTGAGATATGAAGTGGTATGCTATAACATGACTGAGTATATGACATCAAATATATACAAAATGAGACAGTAATCTACGACCACTCGGGTCTCAGCATTTTCGGCGTGAAGCCTAGCATTTATACTTAACATGATTTTTAACATGTTCACAATTACCACATTAATAAAAGCACATATATCATCATGGAATAATCACTAAGCGGTGCCATGGGATAAGACAGGCCACAATTACTCGGTGCACGCCCGTCACTTGGCATGTGCGTCACCTCAACAATAGTCATAAATCATTTAGCTCGAGGTTTCGAACCCTCAGAACCAAGTTTGGAACTGTTACTTACCTCAAAACCGGCTAAAATACTATTCCGTAGTCCTTTGTCTCTAAATCCGGCCTCTGAGTGCTCCAAATCTACCAAGTTCAGATTTTTATCGTCAAATTATGCTTAAGGAATGAATTCCAATTGAAAAGTACCAAATTTAGCTCAAAATCCGAAATTAGTCAAAACTCGACCCCCAAGCCCGCGTCACAAAACTCAAAAAATTTTATACCAAACTGTTCTTCATCATCTCACGAGTCCGTACATATAAAGAACACTAAAATCGGAGTTTGTTTGACCCCTCAAATCAATCCCTAAATATCTCATAAATCTCAAGCCCTAAACCCACCTTTTTCTACTGATTTTTCATGAATTAATTGCTGAGATTGTGTTCTATAATCACCCATAAACGAGTTTTAATGATCAAAACACTTACCTCTATGAAGAACACTGATTTCCCTCTTCAAAAATCGCCTCAAGAGCTTCTTCCCGTTCAAAGATGGTGTTAAAAGGTCTAATGGTCACAAAGGATTTTAATTTATACTTCTGCCCAGGGGTTCCGCACCTGCGGCCCATGTATCGCACCTACGGGACCGCACCTGTGGTCAAAACAACCGCACCTGCGACTTTTCACTAAACTGCCTATCTCCGCACTTGCGACTCACATTTCGTACCTGTGACTTCGCAGGTACGGCCTACTATCCGCATCTGCAATCTCTTCCCTGGCTGGCCAATTCTCGCACTTGCGGATCCTCCTTCTGCTCCTGCGGGCCCGCACCTGTGATGACCCATCCGCAGGTGCGGTTACACCAGCACCAGCAACTTCAGCAGCAATACAAACACTCAAAACTCCCCGTTAACCACTCAAAACCATCCCGAGTCCCTCGGGACCCCAACCAAACATACCAACACCTCATATATGATCATTCAGACTTGGTTGCACTCCCGAGACACTAAAAATAACATCAAAACACCAAAATCACATCAAATTCAACCCTAAGAACTTTGAAATTTCTAAAATCCTCCAACGATGCCGAAACTACCCAAAACAACTCCGATTGACCTGAAATTTTGCAGACAAATTCAAAATGACATTACGAACCTGTTCCAACTTTCGGAATTCCATTACGACCCAAATAGCCTATTTTCCACTGCCGACCGGAAATCGCGAAAAACTAACTTTCGCCAATTCAAGCCTAATTCTACACCGGACATCATAAAAATATTCCGAACACACTCCTAAGTCCCAAATAACCTAACGAAGCTATCCGACATAAAATACGCATTCCGAGGTCGTTTACCAATAAGTCAACCCTCAGTTGACTTTCCCATTTTAAGGCTATTTTTAAGACTAAATGGCTAAATTCTCACCACAACCATTCTGATTCCGAGCCTACCAACTCTAACACATCAAGAACAGTATAACCAACCTATGACAATTCAATAACACTAAGTTTTAATGCAAGTTCTACGTAACGACCGACCGGGTCGTTACACCTTTTGGTTATAATTGCAATAACTTTACAATTATAGCCCATGCATACATTTTTTGTATTATTTTACCAGAAATTGGTCCATTGTGTATTTTAAATACTAAATAATTACTTTAAAACATTTATATGCATGAAATCATTTTTATAATTAGTTAATTTACAAATTAACTTTATTCAATTATTTTGGGTATTTAATAAACAACCTTTTTTATTTTTTCAATTTTAGCCTGAATACCAGCCCAAGACCCTTTTAATTTGGCCCAATCCCCTTAGGCCCAAACATTAACCTGCCCGACCCAACACCTCATCCAATCTTGACCGTTGATCATTTTGATCAACGGTCCAGACCCCCCTTACCTTAGTTAAACCCTAATGACACCCCCTTTACACCCTCTCATTTCCACCCTCTCCCACGCTGTCACCCTCTCTCTTCTCTCTCAAACTCTCTCTATCTAAATCCTAATCTTTAAGCGCCGTCACCGACTTATACCTCCATTCTATGGAATTTCGTAGTCATCTCAGGCCTATACTGACCTCCTACGCACTATGGTTCTTTGGCTTCACAGATCCTTGAGAGGATCTCAAGGAACCCAAGCGGTTCTAGTTTGCACCCTTGCTTCTTTTCCTGTCTCAGGACATTTGCTCGACTATGAGTAAGATATTTCTCTTTATTTTGTTACGAATCTATGGTTCCTAAGCCTATGTTCTCATCTCTGTTACTTTTCTGGGGAAAAAACCCTAGTTTATTACCTTTGATCTTCTCAGATCTGTATAGATATGAGATGAGTTGAACACTATTACATGTTTTTCTATGAAATTTTCTGGTTTAAATCGATTATGCCAACTTTTCCCCAAAACTAGGGTTCATCACAAATCGTTTTTCAAAGGTCTTTCTGACTTCTAAGTGTTTAATCGATTATCCTTTAATCTTCTCGACTGATTTATGCTAAGGTTGCCTAAACCCTAGTCGATTTATGTGAAAACCTTATTTTTCTGATGTGGTGCTTCGGTTATGAGTTTTTCCATGTTACCCGTTGCATTGTTTTCTTTTGTGTTCTGAGTTACACGATTTCCCCTTAGTCTAATTCAGTGCCTTGTGGTTTTACCCCAGTTCATCTCTATTAGGGTTTCTAAGTTAATTTTTCGGCTAATTTCTATGTGTTTATGAAGTTTATTTAGCCTATTTTTCTATTTGTGGAAGTTGATATTTTGCTCCCCATAAATCAACATTACTTTGAAATTTTGATTGATTGATTCGCTCTGTTAAAATTCATGTGCATAATCCCTAAATTTTTCCCCTTGTTTATGACCTTGATTAGTCATGCTTGCCTTATTTAATCAGCTGTAATATTTATTGATTCCTTACGTGATTATTTCCTTAATTGACTCCTAATTATTTACTCTTTACTTAAGTCTGATTTGAACCTCTTTCCTAAAAATAGTTTTTGTCCTTACCGTTGGTGAATTACTCCCTTAATTAAGGGAAGACCTTACTGATTTTGTGCTTGATTGATTCTGTAATTCTCCCCAATAACTGAACAATTGATTCTTACCTGATTTTACTAGCTCTCAACTGCTATATATACCCTCTTCTATTCTCACTAACAAAAAAAAAACACGAGTTCATCAATTCCCTCTTACACGTAAAAGTTTTCTGCTCTTTCTTGTTACTTGCTACTCTTACTGAACTAGCCGGTTGTAAGTCAAGGCTAGTTATTTCACTACATTTGCTCTATATTCTATGTCTGCTCTCCTTAACTGGTATGTTCTGATTCAATTTCAAGTTCAAAACTCCATGTGTTCTGTTACTGCTTTAGTTCACTAATTTCCAGTCCTGTTCCTGTTTACTATTTGGTTGTTCAATATGCAACTAGCATGCCTAAATCAGTGTTTCACTTAGCATGTAGGTATTTTGTCCTGTAAAACTTGATTAACATGTTTAAGGACTCGCCTATTGCTTTCTCTAGCCTGCTTCAATTTGACTTTGCTCATGTATATCAGCACGTTTGATTGTTTGTCTATTTGTTTATTTAGATTCTGGTACTAACCTGCTTGCTAAATGATCTAATACCCCCAAGTAATTACGGTTCTATACTTATTGTCCAGAATAATATGTTTCCACATGTCTGTTCTGTGATCCATGCCCTATGTTTGTACTATTAGTTGTATGATTAATTCATTAATCCTATAAAAACTCTTGAAAAGGCTTCTGTGCTCCTGTTGTCAGGTTAATATGTTCTGTGTGTCCCCAATACCCATAATCCCTGAGTGAAATCTGTTTTTGAATGGTACTGTTTAAACTGTTTGTTGATTTCTCATAAGTTCACACTATTTTTTTTTTCAAAAAACTATTTTACTACTAATCAAATTCCTATTTTTCATAAAACCTCTTTACTTAATTGAGTCTTTTTCAATACTGTTTTCATATTAAAACCCTTTCAAAACTATGTCAAGCACTCTCACTTTACTCCTAAGTCCCTAGGTTCTGCCCCTCCAGTGTGTGTACTGCCTTGGAATCCTTTTGAGAAACCTTGGAACTCTAGCACACTGGGGCTGGCTATTCCACACTACACTTACTCAATCCCTATCATGGAAAGTCTGTGGGTGAGCACTTCTCGGTGTCACGACCCAAAATCCGTAAGGTCGTGATGGTGCCGACACCATTATCAGGCAAGCCAATCATTAAATAGTTAAGTTAAATTCATGTTTTAGCATTTTTAAAATCATTACCTTTCACTTTATTACATGATAACTGAATAAAATCCGCTAAGTAACAACAGTTTAGTATTCCATTTTTATAGAAAACATCCCAAACACATCCTAGAACCCGGTGTCACAAGTGCATGAGCAAATTCTAAGAATTTCACAAATACTACAAACCTTGTCTGAAATACAAATTGGACAAGGAATGAAAATGAAAATAAAATATATAGAAGAAGACTCTGCCGACTGCAGGTCATCTCCGAGTGATGCAGCTCGTCTAAGTCTCCAAGTCATCCATATTGCTATGAAGTTACATGTGCAATAATAATGCACAACAAGTGTAGCATAAGTACAAAAACAACGTGTACTCAGTAAGTATCACGCCTAACCTCAGAGAGGTAGTGACGAGAGGTCGAATTAGACACTTGCTAGAATTCAATTTAGTATAATCAAGTGAGACACTAAGCATGAATGTCATAGACAATTTATTAAAATCAGGAATAGATAATATCAACTCCTTCCACATTTAACACTTTAAATCTTCGTCATTTCAGTTGACAATTTAAATCATAATCAGGGATAAGAAACATCAGACTTATTTCACATTTTACACATCAATTCTTCTTCTTTTTAACTGCCAATTAAGAATTTTCTTAGGACGATAAACATGTATAAATCACAGGAAGTACGCAGCAATTATCATGCACAAACAAAGTGCCGAGGGTCGAACGACGCGGACCAACAATAATAAACTGTGCACTGCCGAGGGTCGAACAGCTCGAACCATAGATGCATCTATCTACCCTGCTCGCAAATCGACCATGCGACGCGGTTATACATAAAGACGGGGTTATCCTGCTCGCGAATCATACATGTAACTCAGGCACCCATAGATACACATGTTCACACAATAAGTCCACATTTTTATAAAGAAAGCAATTACCCAGGAAAGTGGTAAAATTCTTCTTAAAGGAACACGAAAAATAGCCTTTAAATATTTGTTTTGAAACTCATTTGCCAAGTTTAATAATATTCAATAATATAACCTTATCAGGAATACAATTATCCATAGAGGAATCAATTCTCTTTCTAAATGATTAAGAAAGGTACACTCTAGCCTTCTTAGGAAATAAATTACCAATTCAATAACATTATCAATCTAATATCATTTGCAGGATCACATGATATTTTATTGAAATGGTCACAAGTACGACAAGTAAAGCATGCTAGTGGGTCCTAGACTACCTGGACTGTAACGACCCGACCGGTCATTTTGAGCTCTAGCGCGTCGTTCAACGATTTGAAGTCATGAGCAACTCCATTTCAGGTATTATGACTCGTAGGCATGGTCGGATTTGAATTTCGGGAAGTTCGGAGTCAAATTGCAAAGAAAATTCTCATTTCAGAAGCCTTAAGTTGGAGAAATTGACCAAGATTGGAATTTTGAGTAAACGACCTCCGAATCACGATTGAAGGTTCGTGTAGGTTTGTATGATGATTTAGGACTTGGGCGTATGTCCGTATCGGGCTTTCGATAACCCGGTAGTGTTTCGATGTATATTGTGGAAGTCGGCATTTTGAAGAAATTCCCTAAGTTTGGCTTGAAGCACATTTCAGTGATATTGATGTCTGTTTGGGATTCCGAGTCTGGGAATAGCTATGTATGGTGATTCTGGAATTGGGAGCACGATCGGAAGTGAATTCGGATGTTCGTAGGTCATTTTGAAGTCATTTGGCTAAAGATAGAAATTTGAAGGTTTTTGAGAAATCCGACCGGAAGTGGAAATTTGATATCGGGGTCGGAATGTGATTCCGAAAGTTGGAGCACGTCTGTAATGTCGAATATGACTTGTGTGCAAAATTTGGGGTCAATCAGACGTGATTTGATAGGTTTCAGCATCGGAGGTGGAAGTTTGAAATATCAAGTTCATAAAGTTTGAGTTTTAGTGCGATTCGTGATTTCGGCGTGATTTGAGGCCTCAAGCAAGTCCGCATTATATTTTGGAGCAGTTTGGTGTAATTGGAAGGGGTCTCGGGGGCCTCGGGTGGATTCCGGGTGGTTAACGGATCAAATTTGAAGTTAGAAGAGGAACTGGGCTGCTGGTGTCTGGTGTGACCGCACCTGCGAGGATTTGGCCGCAGGTGCAGAGCCGCAGGTGTGAAGATTTGCTGGCTTGGCTGGGAGCATAGGTGCAATGATATTTCTGCACCTGCGAAGGTGCAGATGCGGACAATGGGTCGTAGGGGCGGATCCAACTGGAGGAGAACGAAGCCGCAGGTGCGGGCTCTTGGGCGCACCTGCGGAAGCGCAGGTGCGAAGAGTTTATCGCAGGTGAGAAAAATGGCCTGGGCATAATGTTTTAAAACCGAGATTTGTTGGCCATTTCTCTCATATTTGTCATGGATGGGGTGATTTTAGGGGAGCTTCAAGAGGGATTTTCATCATGCATTACTAGGTAAGTAATTTCTTCATGCTTTTAAGTTAAATACAAGGTTTATGCATGGGATTAGACATAGTAATTAGTAGGAAATTGGGAAATCTTAAAGAAAATCTAGAAATTTTTGTTTGGATTTTTAGCCACGAATTTGAGCATGAAATTTAGAGTAAATTGTATATTTGAGTTAGTAATACTATGGGTAGGGTATATCTTCGAGAAATTTCAGAATCTGGGCACGTGGGCCCGAGGGTATTTTGGTCAATTCACTGAGCGAAGTTGGGAAAGTATATAATTTGAATGTGTTACGAGTATTAGAATGAATTTTCATTGCTTTGCCCGTTATTTGGTAGTTTTGGGGCGTTGTGCATCCATTGGAGACGTAGGAAGGGTTTGGAAGCCGGTTATGGGATTTCGGAGCGAGGTAAGTCTCCTTTCTAACTTTGTGAGGGGGAATTATCCCCCTAGGTGAACTAATTAAATATGTGCTATTATCTTAAAAGCATGNCGGGTAGTCTAGGACCCACAAGAATGCCTTACTGTTGTACTTGTGATCTTGCCAGTAATATTAGACCGCTAATACGATCAAAATAGTAATTGAATGTCTAAGGAGACTAGAGTTCATTTTCTTAATCATCTAGAAAGAGAATTGATTTCCTCCGTGGATAATTGTATACCTGATCAGCTTATATTATCGAATATTATTAAACTTGGCAAACGAGTTTCAAAACAAAGATTTAAAAGCTATTTTTCATGTTCCTTTAAGAAGAGTTTTACCACTTTCCTGAGTAACTGCTTTCTTGATAAAATGCGGATTTATTATGTGAATATGTTTACATATGAGCACCTGAGTTGCAGGTATGATTCGCGAGAATGCTAGCCTTATTATTTTTATGTTGACCGCGTCGCATGATCGATTTGCGAGCGGGGAAAAATAGATATATCTATGGTTCGAGCCGTTCGAATCTTCGGCAGTGCACATTTTATTATTGTTGGTTCGCGCCATTCGACCCTCGGCATTTCTTGCGCATGATAATTGTTGCGTATTTCCTGTGATTTATAAATGTTTATCGGCCTAAGGAAATTCTTAATTTCCAGTTAAAAAGAAGAAGAATTTATGTGAAAAATGTGAAACAAGTCTGATGTTCTCATCCCTGATTGTTATTTAAATTGTCAATTGAAATGACGAAGGTGTTAAAGTGTTAAATATAAGAAGAACTGATATTTCCTTATCCCTGATATTTAAATAAATTGCTTATGACATTTATGCTTAGTGTCTCACTTGATTATACTAGATTGACCTTTAGCAGGTGTCAAATCAACCTCTCGTCACTACCTCTCTGAGGTTAGGCGGGATACTTACTGAGTACACGTTGTTTTCGCACTCATGCTACACTTGATGTGCATGTTTATTGCACAGGTACTTTCACAGCGATGTGGCTGGTTTGGGGACTTAGGCGAGCTGTATCATCCGAAGGCGATTCGCAACTGACAGAGTCTCCCTCGTATTGTATTCATTTTGTTTTAAATTCCATTGTCCAATTTGTATCTCGGACAAGCTTTGTAATGATTGTATAAATTCTTAGAAATTGCTCATGCACTTGTGACACCAGGTTTTGGGATGTGTATGGGATGTATTTTATAAATAAATGGAATATTAAACTGTCATATTTACTTAACAACTTTTGTTTAGTTATTTCGTAATAATTTAATGGTAATGATTTCAAAAATATTAAAACAGGAATTTATTTCAACTAATTAATGATTGGCTTGCCTGACGATGGTGTCCGGTGCCATCACGACCTTAATAGATGTTGGGTCGTGATACGGACATGGCATAATAGTAGCTACGCACGGACTCCCGTCTCCTCGTGCGTACGTAGCCCCCGCAGATAGTAGCACATATTTAATTAGTTCACCTAGGGGGACAATCCCCCTCACAAAGTTAGAAAGGAGACTTACCTCACTCCGAAATTTCATAACCGGTTTCCAAGCCCTTCCGACGACTCCAATGGACGCACAACGCCCCAAAACTATCCAAATAACGACAAACCAATGAAAATATACTCTAATATTTGCAACAATTCAAATTATATAATTTCCCAACTCCGCTCAGTGAATTGACCAAAATGCCCTTGGGCCCACGTGCCCGGATTCCGAAATTTCTCGAAGATATACCCTACCCATTGTTTAACCAAAGAATTAGATCCTTTGACCAAAGCTATTTCGAGGATGAACACGGGTTACTGATAATCAAGGAAATAATACTAAATAAAGAGAAACGAGTAGTAGACAATATTGCAGAAATATAGAAAAGCAAAGTAGATTGTATTCGAAAATCAGATGATCTTACAAGTTATATTTCCTTCCTTTATATAGGAGGTTTCTCAATATAACGTTTGGTTCTTGCAATAATTTATAATTAATGACTAATTATTGAATTAATGAAGCGTTACCAAGGGCAAATGTAACTGTTATGTGAAGGTTACACAACGTCTGAGCTTTTTATTGGGGATTCCTGAA
The DNA here is from genome assembly GCA_005239525.1 of Nicotiana knightiana. Taxonomy (NCBI): domain Eukaryota; kingdom Viridiplantae; phylum Streptophyta; class Magnoliopsida; order Solanales; family Solanaceae; genus Nicotiana; species Nicotiana knightiana. The sequence continues at coordinate 48,375 of ML385915.1, forward strand.
TCTATCTGTAATTCTGTCTAGATTCACTTTGACCGTGTCCCTTTCTTTTCTCGATTAGAGCGAGTTTCCCGTGGCTGATGAGCTCGAGGGTTTATTGAATCGTGCCTCTTTGTTCCGTACCTCTTCAAAGAATCACATCCAGCTGTCGCGTTCTCCTGTGTCCACATAACTGGCTGAGTTGTCAAGAGTTGGCTTACGTGTGAAACTCTTTTTTATCAATACAGATAGTCCCCCCACTTACCATATATTTATCGATTAATATTTGGTAAGTGGATACTCATTTATGGCGGGAATATTTTGCCGCTGCTTTGCCTCGAAACATCGCATCTTTTTATGAACATAGGCGTCGTTTGTCACTTCCATTTAATGCTCATACCACGTGTCCGTCTCGGATTGGTTCTACATTTACTCGGCACCTTTTAGAGCTTTTTGCGGCTGTGTCAATCCCGAAGTGACCCTTCAATTATGACTTTTCATCATTATTTTTCTCTTTTTTTTTTTCCATGTTTGACGGTTGTCCTCAAGTATAAATANGTTTTTGACGGTCGTCTTCATGTATAAATACATTTCTTCATTTCTTTACTTCCACGAAACATTTTATAACTTGTATCCTTTATTTGTAAAGAATTTTCCATTGCCTTTGTAAACATGTCTTCACCAAATCAGCCTAAAATAAATAATAGATGTGGAAAACTTAACACATTTTTTGCCCCGACTAGGAGTCGGAGGGGCAGTAGATTAAGGAGTTTAGGATCCACTCCTTCCATAGGTTCTTCTTCCTCTCATATAATTTCTCTTCCTTCCGCTAGGTCTTTAGTTTCTCCTAGGGCTAAGTATTCTCGTTCTTCATCTAGAGGTAAAGACGATCATCTTCGTGAACCTAAAGTTTATGAAATTATTCCTGCTGAATTTGTCTTTACTAGGGAAAATCCAGTTCTTGTAGACCAGTCTTCTTCTTTAGATAGTGTTGAGAGGTATTCAACCCTTATTACTGAGGGCCATATTTCCCTGGTTCGTAGGGATTGTTCTTGGAGGTCTGATTTCCCTGTTTATGTTTCGAACAGTAATCAAAGAATAACGTCTTATAAGATGGGTCTTTTGTTTATACATATCTTTTTACACTAGGGTTTAGACTTCCCGTTGATCCAGTTATAATCGAGTTCTGTCGTTTCTTCGATATTTGTTTGGGACAAGTTGGTCCGCTTGTGTGGCGAGTGGTCGCGTGTCTTAGGAGTTTAGCTTCCTTAGCCCCAGTTCCTTTTACTTTCAACCATCTTATTCATCTTTACTCCCCTGTCTTGTTTCATCAAGGGGTTTTTACTCTGGCTGCTCGAAGTAAGAGAGTATTGGTAACCCCTGATGATGACAAGGATAGAGGTTGGTACCTCCGGTATGTCGCTGTTCCCACTGCTGGTTTAGTGGGTAAAGAGAATCTTCCCTTCCTTGAGAAGTGCAATTGTGTACGTAAGTACATTTTTAGTTCGCATTTGTTTTTCTTTGAGATGTTTTATTAACACCGTATCTATTTCTTCTTCTTCTAGCAATCATGGGTACGGTAGAGAATGTCTCCGGTATCCGTGACAGGGTAGAAAAGTTGTTGTCTGTCGCTTCATTAGAAGAAAGGTCTTGGAAATACTTCACTGGGAAGTACGGTTGGCATGTAAAAACCCACGGTAAGTGCAATTGTGCACGTAAGTACATTCTTTTCTCGCTAGAGCCTTCTTTTATTTTCGCTTAATCTTCCCCTTTTTGATAGGGTTTTCTAACCGTGGGGTGTCTGCTTCGTCTGTTCCAAAGATGTCTCTGGCCCAGGCCCAAGAGATTATTGTTAGTTCGTATTCCTCGAAGAGGAAAGTGTGTGAGTTCCGTTCTGAAGAAGAAGAAGAAAAGGAGGGTGCTTTGGTGCACAGGTCACGGAGAAGGCGGGTGTTTTGGACGACGAGTCTCCACCCATGACTTTTCCTTCCGTGTCTGCAGTTAGACCCTTAGCCTCTGAAAATGTTTCACAGTCCCCTGTTCATGATTATGTTGAGTACTTGTTCCATGAAGGTTTTGATCTTGCTTCTGATGATGTTCCTTTAGCTACTGTTTTTCCTGACTCTTTAGGAGAAGATGTTTCATCGGTTCCTCGTGTTTCCTCCGCTCCTTTAGCTATTACAGTTTCTGTCGTATCTTTACCTGCGGTTTTCTCAATTCTTCAATCTTCCGTGCCTGCTATTTTGCCCATGCCTTCTTCAGTTCCCCCACCCTCAGTGCCTGCTGCTGTCCCACTCGTGACTGCTTCCATGCCTTCCATTAGGGAAGTAGGGTCTTCCATGCCTGTGAAGGTAGCCTCCATTAGGTAACCTTTTGTGGGTAAGTAGCCAGAAGAAATTCTTGATTTTATTAGGTGTGTGTAATTTCCAGATCCAATTAAAATTTCCTTCCTCCTCTATTTCAACATTGTTTTTGGTTTTTCTAAGGAAAGAGTAGGCAGAGCTATTGGTGTGGGACCCACTAGTAGTCACTCCCCAGATTAGCTTGTCATCCTTGGTAGGGTTTGGGGAGATGAAGACAGAATTGATCATGTTAGAAATACTTGGGGGAAGATCCATAGAGATTGTGGAGAGATCACAAATCCCTGATTGTAGATAGTGTCTACTTTGTAATTTCATCATTCTGAGTAAGAGGGCCTTCTATCATGTCCCTAATGGCTGGCTGATTGGGGATCCAAGCATCACTCAGGAAGCTAACCCTATTTCCCTTGTGGACCACCCATCTGCTTGCCTTCCTGCAAGTATCCCAACCCTTGAGGATGCATTGCCAGGTGGAAGATTTAGGGTATCTAAGAGTTCTAGGAGTATGGTTCCAATTACAGTGTTTAGAGATAATAACTCTGGCCCATAAGCTTGACGTGTTGTGATAAGTCCTCCAGGCCAGATTTGCAAGGGCTACTTTGTTTTTCAATTCAGCTTTTGGGATCCCTAGCCCTCCATTGGCATGCTTTTTTGTAACCATGTCTTAATTTATTAGATGTATTTTTTTTTCCTATTTGGGGTGGTGCCCCACATAAAGTTCCTTTGAATTCTATCAATTTTCTTAGTGATTTTTATGGGCAAATTGATGTATTGCATGACATAGTTAGGGATACTATTTAGGGAAGACTTAGCTAGGATGGTCCTGCCTGTCATGTTGAGACAAATTTTTTTCCATCTAGCCATTTTGGATTGCATATTGTCTATTATGAACTGAAAGTCTGCACTAGTGTCTCTCTTATGGAATATGGGAAATCCAAGGTATTTACCAAATGAGATGGTAGCTTGGATTGATAGAGCATTGGTGAGACATTCCATGGTGTCCTGGGATGTATTAGAGGAGAAGAGAACTCTTGACTTAGTAAGGTTTATATTTTGACCAGAGATCTCATTGAAGGACCGCCAAGATAGAATATATGGAGGTAGAGTTCCTGTTGCTTGCCTTGGCAAATAGGGTGAGGTCATCAGCAAAGAAAAGGTGTGAGATTTTCGGACCAGACCTACTGATACTTATTGGTTGCTATTGATTGTCCAGTATTGCCTGGTCGATTGACCTGGACAGCCTCTCCATACACATTATGAAAAGGTAAGGGGATATGGGATCCCCTTGTCTGATGCCTCTAGAGGGCTTAAAAGCTTCAGTCTTCCCTCCATTTACTAAGATTGAGATGTTGGAAGAGCTAATGCAAGACATAATGAGCTTGGTCAACCCAGGAGGAAAGTTGAAGGCATGGAGTGTGTCCCTGATGAAGGACCATTCCAAACTGTCAAAAGCTTTCTCCAGATCAATTTTAAGGATCATGTTTCCTTGTTTCCCTTTCATTTTCCTAAAGTGAGTGATGTAATCTTTCACAGTGATATCATTGTTAGAGACTCTCCTATTTGAAAGGAAATTGTCCTGGCTAGGCCCTATTATATCAAGAAGCATTGGCTTAATTCTGTTGACAATGATCTTGGTGATGGGCTTGTAGATTGTGTTGCAAAGTCCAATTGGTCTGAAATTTTTTAGCATTGAAGCTTGGGGGCATTTTGGGATGGGACAGAGTAGAGTTTGGTTCATGGTCTCATCCATGGAATTAGTAGTGAAGCATTTCTTGTAGAAATCAAAGACAGAGTTGCCCGCAATGCTCCAGTACTTTTGGTAGAAGAAGGGGTGGAGGCCATCAGGGCCAGGAGCCTTAAAGGGCTTGAGGAAGAAGATAGCCATTTTGATTTCTCCCATTTCAAGGGGCCTATTTAGTCTGTTCCTTTGGGAGTCAGATAGGGTATGTGACATTGTTAGGTGGTTGGTGGTGGAAATGAGAGCTTATGAGTGAGAGAGGTATAGAGGTTTGTGAAGAAGCACATTATGGCTGTTTGGATGTCTTTTTGGTCGTAGAGCCAGTTTCTACTCTCATCTTTGAGAGAGAGAATTATGTTTCTTCTCCTTCTATTGAGAGTGGAAGTGTGGAAGAATCTGGTATTGGCATCCCCATCATGAAGCCAGTTAATCCTAGATTTGAGCTTCTAGAAGTCCTCCTCATTTTTAAGGATTGAATCTAGCTCACTAGTCAGATTGTTTTCTAGGTTTAACAAGTAGTTGCTGAATTGATAGTTAGGGGATCTTTAGATTCCTGCAATTCTAGCTAAGATTCTTCTTTTTTTATGGAAAATTTTTCCAAAGGTATTTCTATTCTACTGAGTTACAATTCTCTTGAAAGACTTAGTGGATTGGATAAGGGTGGAATGAAAGCCTCATTGATGATGCTGGGGAAGGTTGGGTGGCTAGCCCACATTGATTCAAACCTAAAAGGTCTAGTTGTATTATTGAAGGATTCACCTTTTAGGATAACTTGGATGGGGAAATAATCAGAGTGGTTCCTAGGAAGGTGAAACACAGTAGCCTCAATTACTGTGAGATCCAACTCTCATTGGCAAAACACCTATCTATTCTTTTAAGAATCAGAGAGGTCCTATTGTTGTATCTCTTATTAGACCAAGTGAATTTACTACCTTCGTAACCTACGTCTAATAATTTGCATTCAGTAAGACAGTTCCAGAACAAATTGCTGCGACTAGGTTTTATCGGGTTGCCCCCAAATTTGTCCCTAGCTTTCAGGACTTCATTAATGTCTCCTCCTACAAACCAGTTGTTTGTGGAGGTTTTGGAGATGGTAACTAAATTCTCCCAGAGTAGTTTTCTGTCGGCTAAATTATTACTAGCATAAATGGTCGAGAATAACCAAGGGGTATGGTTAGGGGGTACCTTCACCATGGCATGGATACCCTGAGGGGTGGTGGCCACCTCATCCACGCTAACGCTATCATCTTTCCACATAAACACGATCCCCCCAAATAGACCAATAGCCGGCGATTGGATTATCAGATCAAACTGTAGTTCCTCAGTCAGTTTCTTGTGGTCAACCATCTTGGTCTCCAGAAGAACGAGCATAACTGGTTTATGCAGCTTGACAATATCCATACAGTGCCTTCGAAACTCAGCGTTGCTTCCACCCTAACATTCCATATGATGTAATTCATTAGGGTGGTTGGTTGTTTGGGTGCTGACCTTCATGGGGTTTCCCCATTCCTTGTGGTGTCCCCTTAGGAGACGTTTGGGTTTTCCCCTTTAAGTTGAGTACCGAAGTTAGATTGAGTAGTGGCTTGATGGTTCCTTGAGATTGGTGAGACACTAGGCTCAGTACACATTTGGTCATTGATCTGGGGCACAGTATCACTAGCACTTCCTGGTCTCCACACTGAATTCTATTTCCCTGACAGAGTCCGGTAAGAGAAGTATGTTCGAAGGGGGCCGTAGGTTGTTCATTCTGTATCTGTTGAAATTTTCCTTTTGAGGAGATCTAGGTCCTTGTTGATTTCCCTTTTGATGTTGCTGAGTGGTGGAGACGTACTCGTCTCTGGTGGAGCAGAAGATGATGGTGTTTGGTGAATTTGGGGGCGATGGTCACAAAGATCGTTTCCGTTGTTGGATCCTCTATTCCCAGGTCTGGTAAGAACGGTATTCACTAAAATACTTGGGACATTTGACTGTTGAGCATCCTTGAGTCGATGTTTGGTTGCATGTTGTATTTGTTCACCATCGTCTACTATAGCATGGTCAAAGGCAGCCAGAGCCTTGTTCAGTTCTTCCACCATTACCCTCGCCAAGTGTGTCGGATTCTGGACAATCAAAGTCACCGGTTGGCTTCCCAGGGTAAAATTGTAGGTTAACCCCTGTCCTTGCAGCGCTGCCTCCAGCCAGGATGATAGTAGGTGGTCTGGTGGTATCGGTAGTGAGGGCGGCGCTTGATTTTTTTTTCATTTTTATGTTTTTTGGATTTACTACTTTGGTTAATGGGGGGATTAAGTTAAGGGGCTGAGTCATAATTGTGACCTTTGATGTCAAATCTTGGTCAGTGGAAGAGGCAATGGTTATTGTGCCTGGGGAGAGGGATTCTGAATTAATTAGGGATCTTGTGGAATGGACAACGAATGTCTTTTCTCCTGAATTTGAGTGTGATTTCAGGTGAAGCACTTGTGTGTTCGTGGTGTCTGTTGAGTTTTCCCCATTAGAGGTTTTCTCTGAGATAGAGGTAGGGTACGCGTAGGCGATGGTGTAGGGTTGAATTTTTGGGCTGATAGTCTCCAATTGGGTGAGGGCCCCAATTGGTTGAGCGTGACCGACCCTGCAATCCAAAACCCCAAAATTGGGATCTTTCGCATCGGGGGATGGGCCTAAAGCAGGGGCCTCATCTTGGGAGACTAAGTGGGGATCGAGGGTGGGGGATATATCAGTTTCCTAGGCCCTCATTCCTGCCTTACGGTTTGCGTTAGTTTTGGGTTGGGGCTGTGTGGGAGTAGTTGCACGGGAGTGGGGGTGGGGTTTTGTTTCTTGATTGGGCCATTGGTCCTGCTATATGATTTTGGACTGGGTTTGCTTGCCTCGGTATTGTACTGTACAGTTATTTGTAGAAACTTACCTGAGTTTGCGTCGAACATGTTTACCTGAATCCGTTGTGATTGTAGTGTATGGTGTGTTGTTTGACGCTCCATTGTTCCTTTCTTTCATCCTTTGCTGGTCTTATTTTTTCTTTCTTGGGAAGGTAACTATTTTCCATTCATTCTCTTCCCCTTGTTTCGTAATTTTTTCTGAAGTCTCCGCTGCTTCTTGGTGTGGGTAGTTTTGTTTTCCTGTAATTGCAATTCCTTGATATGTGCCCAATTCTTCCGCAGGTCGCACATAATGTGCCTTCTCCCTCATAGATCCCTGCTTGTTTGTGGTCTCCAATTATCACAGATATTTCCACTGGTGTTTCTAAGGGTACTTGAATGCATATGCGTGCGTACCTACCTCTTAGGGTAGAGGATGTGCATGAGTCTATTTTTAGTAGTTTGCCCAGTTTCCTGCCAACCTTTTGCAGTATTTCTTTGTCGTAGAACTCTGTTGGGAGTTGTGGGAGACGAATCCAGATAGCTATGGTACAGAGGGTGGCTTTTTGTGGTACAAATTTTGGTTTCCATTTGCATACTGAAAGAAAATTCCCAGAGACAAACCATGGTCCTAGATGTGGTGCTTTAGCCATATTTTCCTCTAAACTAAATTTGACAATGAAGAAGTCACATCCTAGGTCAATCAAGATTAAATGTTTGGATGGATTCCATAGGTCAATTATCTTAGAGCGAAGATATTGGTGTGGCATTCTACGTCCAAAGACCTTTATGATTAGAGAGTAACGCCATGGGAGGTAAAGACGTTTCTTGTCATCATGGGATAGTGGGATTGATCCTTCAATGTTTTTCCCTTTATCATCTTTGATGATTGTGGAGGCATCTTCCTCATAGTATTTATTTTCTTGGCTTACCAATTTATCTAGAAGCATTTTCTTGTAGGAGTGTGTTATTATTGTTTCTTCGATGTCCATCTGATTGTTCTTGTCCGGAGGTTCCGGCGGTATGAATGTGTGATAACGGTTGTATCCATGAGAGTAAGAATATAATATTTGCTACTAAGGAAGGAATCGTGAATCAATCTTCTTCAGCTACTACCGACTTTATTAGCACTTAAGTTGTTTCTCAACTAACATAACTTGAATGCATAAAGATTCTAACTCTTTAAAATATTTTTCAACTCTAACTATTATAACCTAAATTATACGAAGTATTAGCACTTAAGTTATTATTTAATCTATTTTTTATATAAACAATTAGAATTATTATATCACAAAAATTTTTAACAAGAATTTATATAAACAAGTATCAAACAAGAATTTACATAAACAATAAAAAAATAGCTAATTAATCTAAACAAGTAAATTTTCAACATCACTATATACATATTATATTGCAAAAATTATTTCTAATTTATCTATATTATATTGCAAATTATATAGTTAATCTGGACATATTATTTTGCTAAATTAATGCAAAAATAAAAAACCTGAAAAATGAACCAACGGATCTGCTGCCGAACCACCACCAGAGGAGAGATAAGACGCCGGATTCCTGCACAAAAACCGAGTTAAACAACGTAGGAACATTGGGGGGGGGAGCCTGGACGGGGGAGATGGAGCTGGTGAGGGAGAGGTGGAGTGAGAGATAGGGAAATCATACCTAATATGGTTAGATTAGAGGATAAAATCAACAAATAGTCCGGGTGTGGGGAAAAAGAGGAGAGGACAGGAGAAGGAAAAAAGTTAGAGAAGAAAGAAGATAAAACAGGTTAGAGTATATTACAAAAAATGATTTGCGACTGAATTGGTCACAAATTTGAAATTTGAATTTTCAAATTGCGACTGATTCGGTCGCAAATGTCGTTTACCAATCAGAACTCGTTTTAATTGTGTATGCCGACCAAATCGGTCGCAACCTTTAATTTTATTTTATTTTATTTTTTAATTTTAATATTTGCGACTGATTCAGTCGCAAACCATAAAAAATATTTTCGCGGTATTTTTCGCGTCATTGAGCGACCCAATCAATCACAATTTTGAGCCAAAAATTTAAAAAAATAAACATGCATTTTTAATAAAGTTTTCGGCCGAATCAGGCGAAAATTGCAAGTGAATTAAATTGGTCGGAATTATTCAGTCACAAATTTGCTATTTTTTAATAGTGATTGATATGGGATTTGAAGGTTATGCAAATATAAATGAAAAAATATAACAGTTGAAACGGATCTAAAATTTTAAGTTAGAGAATGCGGATTATTACTTGCTTCTAACATAGAACAAATAGTATATAGTTAAATTTATTTTACTATAATATGTGTAAATTTAGAGAGCACATGGATGTTTCCATTCACTTTGCGATACATGAGGTTTATATAATATAATATGATACGATAAACTTCAATATATCATATTTCACGAAGTATTTTCTTATTGTAAAGATAGATCATTTCTTCATCCTTATAAGTTTATCATAAACTAGCTTCAACTAATTGGCCAATTTTAATATTAGACTAGTATATATGTTTTAATTTGTGCAAGATTGTTGTTCACTTCTTACTTGCATTTTGAATAGTTCTATAGGATAACTCTTAAGATTAGAGATCCCATAGTCCCAAAGTTAGGCCTTTTTGATTTTCAAATTTCATTTGGGTTTGACATGTTTGACTGACAGGGTCATATTAGCCCTAAACAAATCACAATTCAAATAGTTTTACCAGTCAAATTGTTCTATTCTCCTTCATCCTATCTTGATCCACTCAATATCTTCAATATATGTCTTCTTACTGTTTAACCAAAGAATTAGACTCTTTGACTAAAGCTTATTTTTAAGATGAATACGGGTTACTGATAATCAAGGAAATGGAGAAAAATGAATAATAGACAATATTACAGAAATATAAAAAATCGAAGTCAATTATATTCGAGAATCAGATGTCTTTACAAGATGTATTCCCCTCCCTTATATAGGAGATTCTTATAACGTACAACTCTTATTATGGTTGCTCATTAATGACTAATTATGACATTAATGAGGCGTTACAAAGGATAACAGTAATTGGGGTACGGTTACATAACGTGCGAGTAATCAATTGTGGGTCTTTGAATCTGCTCGTAGCTTTGTCTAGATTCATTCTGACCGTGTCTCTCTCCTGTTTTGATCAAGTTGAGTTTTCCGTGGATGATAATCTCGAGGGTTTACTGAACCGTGCCTCTTTGTACCGTACCTCTTCAAAGGATCACATCCAGCTGTCGTGTTTTCATGTGTCCACGTGACTGGCTGAGTTGTCAAAAGTTGGCTTATGTGTAAAACTTTTTTTTACCAATATAGATAGTCCCCCCACTTACCATATATTTAACAATTAATATTTGGTAAGTGGATATTCATTTATGGTGGGAATATTTTGCCGCCCCGCTTTTCCTCAAATCATTGTATCCTTCTCTGCACCATAGGCGTCGTTTGTCACTTCCATTTAATGCTCGTACCACGTGTCCTTTTCGGATTGGTTCTGCATTTACTCGGCACCTTTTAGGGCTTTTTGCGGCTGCGCCAGTCCCGAAGTGACATCTTCAATTATGACTTTTCATCATTATTTTTTCTTTTTTTCCTATGTTTGACGGTTGTCCTCTAGTATAAATACCTTTCTTCTTTTCTTTCCTTCCACGAAACGCTTTTCTAACTTTGTCTTTTGTAAAGAACTTTCTTCTTGCCTTTTCAAACATGTCTTCTTCAAACCAACCTCAAGGAGTAATTGATATTGGTTTAACGCCATCTTCTGCTCCGAATAGGAGTCGGAGGGGTGGTAGACTTAGAAGTCTAGGATCCACTCCTTCGAGGGGCTCCTCTTCTCCTCAGATAGTTCCTTCTTCTTCCACTAGATCTCTAGTTTCTCCAAGGTTTAGGGTTTCTCGGTCTCTGTCTAGAGGTAGAGGCGAACGCCTTCGTGAACCTGGAGTCGATGAAATTATCCCTGCTGAGTTTGTTTTTGCTAGGGATAGTCAAGTTCTTGTAGACCAATCTTCTTCTCTTGAAAGTGTCAAAAGATATTCAACCCTTATAACTGAGGGTCAGATTTCCCTTGTTCTTCAACTAGATCTCTAGTTTCTCCAAGGTTTAGGGTTTCTCGGTCTCTGTCTAGAGGTAGAGGCGAACGCCTTCGGTAACCTGCAGTCGATGAAATTATCCCTGTTGAGTTTGTTTTTGCTAGGGATAGTCAAGTTCTTGTAGACCAATCTTCTTTTATTGAAAGTGTCGAAAGATATTCAACCCTTATAACTGAGGGTCAGATTTCCCTTGTTCGTAGGGAGTGCTTTTGGAGGTCTGACTTTCCTTTCTATATAGTAATCAAAGAATAGCGTCTTATAAGACGGGATATTCTTTTGTTTATACGTATCCTTTAACTCTAGGGTTTAGACCCCCCATTGACCCAGTTATAATTGAGTTTTTCCGTTTTTTTCAATATCTACTTAGGACAAGTTGGTCCGCTTGTCTGGCGAGTTGTCGCATGTCTTAGGAGTTTGGCTTCTTTAGCCTCGGTTCCTTTTACTTTCAACCATCTTATTCATCTCTACTCTCCTACCTTATTTCGTGAAGGGGTTTTTACTCTGACTGCTAGAAGCAAAATATTGCTAGTAACCCCTGGAGATGATAAGGATAGGGGTTGGTACCTCCGATATGTTGTTGTACCTACTGTGGGTTTGGTGGGTGAAGAAAATCTTCCCTTCCATGAGAAGTGGTATCGCGCACGTGAGTATGCTTTAGTTCACATTTATTTACTTTTTCTCGTTTTGACTTGAGATGTTTTATTAACACCGTGTCTGTTTCTTCTTTTCTCAGAAATCATGAATACTGTTGAGAATGTCTCCGGTATTCGTGATTGGGTAGATAAATTGTTGTCTGTTGCTCCTTCAGATGAGAGATCTTGGAAGTACCTCGCTGGGAGGTATGGTTGGCACGTAAAGACCCACGGTAAGTAAAGCTCTTGTTCTTGCTTCTTTCCTTACTCGGGTCTTTTTTTCTTTATCGTTTAAATTTTTCCCTTTTGATAGGGTTCTCTGCTCATGGGGTGTCTGCTTCATCTATCCCGAAGATGTCCTTGGCTCAAGCCCAGAAAATTATTGTTGGTTCATCTTTTTCGAAGAGGAAGATTGGTGAGTCTCGAAGAAGAAGAAGAAGAAGAAGAAGAGGGTGATTTAGTGCACAGGCCACGGAGAAGGCGAGTGGTTTTAGATGATAAGCTTGCAGCCTTAACCTTGCCTTCCAGTTTGTCTTCCACACAATAATCAGTTGGAATTCAACAGAGAATGAATCGACGCGAGTACTTTCTTGGTCGGAGTCGAAATTTGAGCTTTGAGCATCCGAAAAATACTCGTCGAGCGTCGAAATCAATTCTTTCACTATAATTTGGCACGCTTGAAACATTAACATGGGTATTAACTTCCAGAAATGCTTGCAAGCTAAAATCAGTGGAACTGAAATACCGACTTGACTAGATAATTAATTTTCACCTTTTCGTTATCTGTCAAGAAAAATGCCTTTGTAGCACCTTTTGGTTTTTTTTTTTTTTTTTTTTTTTT